>JARQWA010000061.1:0-154739 GCA_030294605.1 Ambrosiella beaveri
GGGGGGGGGATGAACAGAATCTAGGAATATTGCCGGATACGGGCGATACACAGACCTCAGCATCTGTACCTTAAGACCTCAGCGGCTACTTGACCGACTCGTATTGGTGCCACCAGCGGTCAGTTGGCAGTTGGGAGCCGGTGATGGTATAACGTTGGTGTGATGTGGAGAATTCAGTGAGTGACTTTCAACTTCAAGTGCGACTAGAGCGATGGAAATATTGCCAGATTCTAACTGATGACGTTCTGAAAATAGGACCCTTGCCGATATTCGAATGATCTAGTTTACTAATCCACCTGAATTCAGCAGACTTTTGGCACCTCCCAAATCCGCTTGTTGATTTGCCTCAACAAACACCCATATCTCACACCAATAATCACGTCTAAACCGATGCCTCTCCATCACTAGTTGGCTGCGACTTTGTCTGCAGACGGCATGGATCCCTTTATGCATGACGACCCCGACTCGCCGATCAGCTCTCTAAATCTGCGCCCATCCTGCCCCCATTGCTACATCCCGATATTCTATGTAAATCAGCCATACTTACCGATTTATTATTATTATTATTATTATTTACCTTCATTATGCCAAAATATATCCACTCTTTAGCAGAATCCCTCGAGCAGCGGTCATCCTGATGACGGAGCTAAGATAGATAACACCGGAGTACTATCAGAGTACCATCACAGGTCATAATGAAGTCGATTTGGTCGATTTAGTCGATTTTCATACAGGCTACCCTACTGACCTAGAACAATAGAGGCTCTAGTGACAATTAGGGACCAGAAATTTACATAGATAGAGTTGCTTTTTGAGATGCTTTAGTGGAACTATCAGTTAAAGGCCTACTAACTTATAGGGCAGGCGTCAAAGTACGTTCAAGTATATATCCGAATGCAGTCATAATGTTGTTGTTAAGATGGATACTAGAAAACAAGTTGCTACTGATATAATGCTTCTTCCAAGTAGCAACTGTTAAAAGTCACTAACCAACAATCACATATCGCCAAGAGAACCAGCCCACCTATCTAAACCAACGTTTGTTAGGACCCCAACTATACAACGATATATGTAACCACAATTACCTTCTGCACAGCGGCCAAAGACTAGAGTTAAAAATCCATCTGTCTCAGTAAGCTGGGCCAACATTAAATGCTCTACACCATCACAATGCATCCAACCCAAATCCTTTTATAGTTAGTGACTACTTTGTCGGTACGCAGAAAAAGGCTCCAAAAGCCGGTTTTTGTTGTTTTGAGGGTAACATTAATCTCTGTCCTCGTCACGCCCATTACGTCTCCAACGCCCCAAGTGGCCATTTTCTGGACCTCGCATATATATAACATATTTCTTTAATACAGCATACATCTCTACATACTAAAGTGACCAAGTGACGCCATTATGTCCAGTACTTGAGTAATAAGTAGAAAAAGAAAACATATATGGAGCTGAAGAGACTGGCATGTGCGGAACTCTTTGTAACTTCCGATGCTCACTCCGATCATCCCGTGTATCCCTTTGTATCTGGTCACTTAGGGACCTAGATCAACTGAAAATACATGTCCATATATGCACATACAGGCCTGTAAGGAGTAGGCTCCTTAAACTCCGCAGGCCGACCCGCTCATTTTAATCTCCTTGGGAGATTCCCCCGGTATTGTGGGAATGAGCATATGCAGAGTATATGTCTCGGCTGTGTCCCCCCCCTCCCAAGGCCAGAGGCGGTAAACGACATCTTGTCTGCAGAGACGGGGATTTCTTGTAGCCGAGGGGGGGGAGGGGGGGTCTCGCCCAGGAGACCGAGACTGAGCCATTGTGGATTGGTTGGTCTATAAGGGACATCAAAGGACCCTTCCGAATCATGACAAATACCTGCGGCAGCACCGACTCTGTGGATAAACGCAGGATGCAGAATTTTTGAGGGGATGCTAATATTCAGTTTTGTGTAGGGAAAGAAAGCTGTAATAGTGATTGGGTACATATGTATGTACATCCAAGTCAATGTAAGCATGAAAAGGTGTGATCACCGGCATACAGCGGCCGGTTCATGCATCATTTGTTCCCGAGTAAGCGCTCCGCCCCGGACCTGGTCTGGGGGTAAGTATATATGTGCATACAGGTATTTACAATGATATCCGTATCTTTGTATGCATTCAGGCTTGCATTTGCTGCTTGGGTGTCTATACGATTCCAGATGTCACAAAGATACTATATACATCTACAGATACATGTCGGGCAAACAGATTGTGGTCAAATCCGGGAACTGTGCATTCAACAAAAGACCTATCGACAATGGACATATCGGCATACAGTGTCAGTTTGCAAGCAGTTAGGCAAGATGCAGACACAGAACACATATTTGATAAATATTTGAACTGACCTTAGGATATTGTAGTGGGCCATGAGATCTGACTGGAGTCGAAATCTGTAGACTCGGATTCCAATCTCACTGTGTTCTGTCCTTCTCTGCAGTGCTTATTTATACAGGACATTTGGTGACTCAGTATCACGGCCTTTTGCCAAATTCCCTAAAGATACGCTTTCAGATATGTTTTTTTTAAAAAAAAACAAATTGATTGGCCTATATCCCGCTCAAACATATCTCGGTAATAGTTGCAAGCCACCAAGTCTAAACCCATTCAGCTTCAACTTGATCTTCAGTAGTTTCGTACAACCTATTCCACATAGGCCATACGGAACGCTTCGCTCTACTCTAATATTTCTTTCTGTCTCCCCCACACAAAACAAGTCATTTCGTGGCAGAGAAACACTTCCAAAGATAACCAGCTTAGATATTCTGGCGTTCCTTCTTCACCTCCTCCTTTCTTCTTTTTCGGTCGAGTCATTGTTCTTTCTAAGCAGCCGAGCTGGACCCTAAATCAGCATCCTGGAACGCCACAAAACGCCATTGACCCCAAAACACCCACACGACCTATCTAGTAGCAATCATCGGTGCAGGTAACTATTTGTTCATCAGGTGCTAGTGCTTCTGGCTTTATATCTGTAGGGAAGGGAAATAATGGTCGAGAGATGTTAATATGGATTATATAATGTTGACAGTGGCTGTGCTGTTTCTTCGAGACAGTGGCGTGCATATGGAAGGCTGGAATTGTGGAAGTCTAGCTAATGTTGGTAATTAAGGGCCAACAATACAAAGCATTATATATATGTATATGTAAATCATACATAGAGGTGTAGGGTGGCCAAGGAGTCAAGTGTGATGTGCTCATCCACATCTCATTCCCAGATACCTGCACTGGCCATGGTTGTTGATAGAAGCACCACTATCAACCCAGACACTGAGCGCTAAAACATCAAGTTAAGTGTTACATAATTCTCTGTCAGACACTCAAAGCTACTAGAATATTGAAGCGAAACATGAGATATTCTACAACACATGTCAATGAACCGGCACTCGGTACCCTCGGATGCCGTTTACCATAATTCAGAAGGGTAGTACAAAGTGGATCGGCCTATAACCTTTCCCTCTAAGGTCCCATTTGTTAATAGAGCCAGCATTCCCAGTCAATATTGACATGGTAAATATCCATATAGTTTCGCATCTTCATACTCAGATCGATTTCAAGATGCGCACGCACCGTTCTCGAAGCATTCTGGGTTAATGGTCAAATATATAGGAGCCCTGGTTCAACTATGCCCGTACCGGGCCCAGATATCACACAAGACCTGTGCCGCATCTCCCGTAAATCTCCAGCTATTCGTCAGCCACAAGAAAACGACCGGATAGAAGGGAGTGAAGTGAATCTTGTACACCGTTGGAGAATGAGTCTGGTAGGTGCAGGTGAGTTGTTTGCATTTTTTTTTCTTTCCTTGTTTTCATCTGTAGTCACTCTGTGATTCAAGAATTTTAGGTACCAATTGACACCAAGATATTGTCTAAAGGTACGAAAAGACCGCTGTCTCGGGCACATGAAGTTGAGTGACTGTGACAATGGCAGTGTGATGACAAGGCTTCGAGAATAGAGAAGGGGCTGCCAATCACATTTGGACACCACCCGTTGACGCACTATCCAGCCCTCGGTACAGATATCAACAACTTAGATACTACCTAATCTATCGGAATGTTACTTTTCTACAGTATCTGTTGATTATTGTCCCGATTTGCTCCTTTCCAAGCAACTGCCCATGTCTCGATCAAATACTAGGACCTCTGTACTGCGTCAAATAGCGACAAGGCACCAAGCCACTGGCCTATATCACCAGCACCTATATGATGGCTTAGATCGGGCTCCAGTGGTTCTTTTGGGTCACTTTCGGATCGCCACAAGAAGCCACACATGACGTTTGGGGTCCTATCGTCAAATTGGAGATAGAGTTTCTAACACCACAAGTGCGTACCCACACCATCCAGCGCCGTACCTCACACGTATGCCGCCACGCTGCAATGGTCCGCTGTGTAGTATAAAACGTACATATATATCCTGGAAAATCACAATCGTGTCTTAGAGATATGTGTATTTCGATACAGTTACGAAGCCACCGTTTGAATCTGGGCTTTCAAGCCAGGTCTCTACTACTTGGCATCGGTGTCCGGACGTTTTTCAGTCCGTCCTGCCAGATCTACCCAGAATCTGCCTGGATATCCTGTCAGCATATATCTCACTCATTATCTAGCCCCCAACTTGAGACATGAGATATCGGAAATGCCTGGTCATAACTCCTAAGTAATCTTGATACTGTCCACAGTTGCTGCTTTCCAGAGACCCTTGATCAGACCCAGACCGGTGAACCCTCGTTGGGTGTTCAGCTTCCTGCCTTGGCATGTAAATAAGTAAACATTAATATATATATATATATATATATTTACACCAAATGTTGAGAACCAGTGATAATCAGTGATCGTCCATGCAGGGAGCCTGATAGCATGTTGTTCTCAGCCAGTATATAAAATTAGATATGCAAGAATCTGAGCAGATGTGGTTGGTGATTGCCTTGCAAGTCCGAATCACTTCACATTCGGAAGCATCCCATGATATCCTTTTTTGCGGTGTATATAGATACCCCTTCACTGATTGTTCCCTACAGCATTCCTCTTCTCCCATCATGAGGTTAGGCTTGTTTTTTTGGTGTAGCCACAATGCTCAAACATCCACATATCCGCCTCCCATGATTTCACCAGTCATCTACATTAGCTCGCCAATCCTATTTTTCACTGCTTCTGAAGAAACATCAATCAGGCTCCATATTGCTAAAGCCTTGCAGGTCAGCAATCGCAGATTATAGATCCTATATACCCTCACATCTGGACAGGCCTAACGACCGTAAATGTGCAATATTGAGGGGGGTTCGATCACTGTTGTGCCCCGTGTACAGAGAAGCACAGATGGCGACGGGTTTCCCGTGGAACTATGTTCCGGCTTCTCTAATGCGGAGTTTGTATAGACAGTCATTTTCATGGGAGGTATATAGATGCTGATTTTAGCTCTACGCCGGACTTATCTACACAGATATCACCCCTCGATTAGCCCCCAAAATGTGTATCATTTCGTGTGAGACTCCGTAGTCACGATGCTGATGTTCTTGACTGAGTCTTGGTATCACAGCTATTAGAAAATAAATTTAGTTTTGAATATGATTGCAAATACAATGATGAATTTCATATTGAGTTTCGTCAATCTGTTTGGCTGTTCCTCCTATAATCCATATAATCCACTACCCTCGCGCACCTACTTCATGTCCCGCCAAACACCATAAGCCTTCCTCTTCCAGCCAAACCCGCCTCTCCCCAAAAAGCCGATGTTTGCTTTGCTGCCAAGCTATAATCATTGATCATGTGTTAAACGCTCATTGGCCTAGTTCTCAGCCAAACCCAAACTTCAACTTCACAAACAGCAATTCTTATATCTCTCAATATATACATAGTTTCCAAATATTTTTTCTCATTCTCAAGTCCAGACAGGTCGGCCAAGGAAGGCTTGCAGGTGGATTGACTTGACTAACTGATCGTACTTTTGCCACCTACCATGCACAACGTAACGTCGCCCTCTCCAGCCCAACCCAACTCCCGTAAAACAATAGCCCTTCCCTTAGTGATTAATGAACATCACCCTCACGAGTCATCGTCACAAGAAACCTCGACAGCCCTTCCTCTTACCACAAGACTCGAAAGCAAACTTATGACGCCAACGCTGGGTGGATCGGACCAAACAAGCATATGCAAAGCCAAATGCACATCCTCTCCCCAATCTTTGACTCTACGTCCGACACTGCCAGTCACACGCCCATTTTGTCGTTCAGGTCCTACACGGTGACATCTCAGCTTTCAGCAGTTCTATGCACACGCCTCCTCCACACACTACCATCCATACAACAGATTGGTGCTGATTCTCTATACACACATCAAGAGGGTCTTGATGGTCATCACAAAAGGGTTTGGGGTTGAGTAAAAACAAAAATTTGATCAAGCATGTGTTTTATTCATTTGATACCGACGAAAACAAAGCCTACAGAAATACATTGTCCAAGTCCCATGCCTAGTAGATAGTAAGATGGTGATAAGAAAAGTAGAAACAGAATGACAATGGTGTACAGACATATTTGGATGAAAGCCAACTCTCAACTCCAAACGCAGAAATAAGACAGAAAGAACATCAGAACGACCGACTACATGCTTATAAACGACAACTCCTCGTGCGTTATTAGATGAGAACCCGACCAGATGATGCAGCAAAAGTTAAAAAAATGGAACAAATACAAAGCTGAACGCCGCGTGATGATTACCCAAATAGAAAAAAGAGAAACATTCCGAAGAAGACATAACGGGAATAGAGAAAAAAAAAAAAAACAAGACACCTATAAGAAAAAGAAAATACGCCTCAGGTCTACCTGAGATAGCACATCGACAAAAAACCAACAGATGAAAAAGAATAGACAAGGAAAAATGAAACAAGAGACCCGTCATCTCCCAGAACTCAAGGCGTACATCTGACATCAGGAACGACGCCGTTGGGAGAGCATGTCATACATGCGATGCAGCTTCTGGCCGTTGAGGGGCACTGATGACTCTACTGGCCAGACATTAGCCAGGAATCGCCAGAAACCATCGCGCGTGGTTTCGCTGACAGAGTGGTTCGTGCGAATCTCCCGGTCCAGGAAGTCACCAATGACGAGCAACTCCTCACCAAAGATCTTGGCACGCTCCTTGTTACTGCGCACACGCTCTTTTGTGGTATCCAAAATGTGCTCCAGATTCTTGCGTACCGGCTTGAGAAGGCTCCAAAGGAAGACATCGTTGTTCGGGTCATCCATACGACCAACATCAACGTGATCACCGAGCTTTCGTAGTTCTTGAAGACGGCGCAGCGCCCGGGCTCGAGACTCGTCATGACCAGACGATGATCGATGCGAGGACTGAGCTTTATCGTGGCGATTATCGCGAACCCGAGTGCGCTCGCGATCTCGGTCACGGTCGCGATCACGGTAGTCGCGGTCCCGTTCTCTGTCACGCTCACGATCTCTGTAATCATCACGCCGGCCCTCGCGCCGAGGATCTTCACCCCGGCGGCGATCATCCCGAAATCTGTCCTCGCGCCGGGGATCCTCTCTCCGAGAATCGCGGCGGTCATCTTCCATGCGACGGACTTTGGTCGAGCGATATTCCTCTTCTTCGCGACGCTTACGCTTTGGCGACGCAGACTCTCGTTCGCGACTGTTGGACCGACGAATATCTTCTGAGCGATTCTTGGACACGCGTTCTTCCGAGTAGAGGCTACGGCGTTTAGCATCACCGTTCCGTGGACGGGCACTATCAACATCTCGGCTGCGGCTACTTCCATTACGAGAGAGGGAGGGTGCTGGGGAGCCCGTCTCAGTACGTCTTATACCATTCACCGCACTAGGCTTCTTGTTGGTCCGATGATGGTTTTCAACAATGCGCTTCGCAATAATGTCATCCGAAAACTTGGCATACACCACAGAAAGTAGATACTCGGCGCGACGTGTCAGGTGGACAGCTCCAGGTGCCTTAATTTTGTCACCTCCCTTGGTCCTTTCCTCTTTCTTCTCGATTCGGTGCTCCTCAAGGAAAAACTTGTTATGCATTTCCAGTTCTGGATCGTCCCGAATCTGAGTCCAAGCACCAAAGCCGTACCGGTCAATGCCAACAAGCAGCATTCCATCCTCACGAGCACCCCAAGGGCATGAATAACTTGCAGATTTGGTAGCCTCAGGCACTCGGAACATCCTCCAATCCGACACTTTCTGGATAGCCTCGTGTAAAGTACACAATTGAGGAGGCCTCTCAACCGGGGTCTCGGCATTGACTTTCTTGAGAACACCAAAATCAAACAGAATAGCCTTTTTGTCCTTCTTGGCCAGAACCTTGCCGCCTTTGTCTTCGGCAGCCAGACGAGCAGCGTGTTCATCAACAACACGTCTGCATTCGGCCAAGAATCGGGTGACAAAGTCGGTGATGACCTCACGATCACGATCCGCAAGCTTAGCATCCTGTACGATCTCATCCCCACGGTCCTCCATGGAACCAAATCGTTGGAGTGCACGAATGAGATTGCGCTGCTCCTTTTCATTCAAGGGCCGTTTGGGATCGGACTGCAAAGCACGACGAGCTTCTTGGTCTCGCTCCTTCTGCAAATCACGCTCCCTCTTCTTTGCCAAACGGTCGGCACGATCATTTGAATCGATAGCAATACGGCCCTTAACAGCAGCACGGCGGGGAGCATTTTCTTCGCGAACCTTCTCCAGATATTCCTCATTCTTGCGCTGTTCTTCTTTCGCCTTCAGTTGCTTCAGTTGCTCTTCGGGAATGATGTCGTCCCAATCCATAGCAAGCTCGTCAACCTTGACATCAGTGTACTGCATGAAAGAATCCCAATCAATACCACCACCACTGAGGTTCATCTTATCAGTAACAGCAGTCTTGGTGACTTCAGCGGTCTCCAAGATCTGATCAATATCAAGCTGCTCAAGGCGTGCTTGATTTCCAGACTGTTCAAACATTTTCTGTGACCGCATTCGGAGAACTATTTGGATGTCCTCAGAGGTGGATGGGCCTTCAACCTTGATACCCCGTCCTTCAAGCTTTTCCCGTACTTGCTTGTCATCATCAGTGACGCCAGCTTGAATTGTAAGGTATTCCAAAAGCAGCTTGTTGCGGGCTCGTTCCAGGACTTCTTCCTCCACTGTTTCCTTCGAAACGAGGCGGTAAATGTTAACGGGCTTCTTTTGACCGATACGATGAGCGCGAGCCATTGCTTGCAAATCGGCTTGGGGATTCCAGTCCGAATCAAAGATAATGACAGTATCAGCCGTCATAAGATTGATACCAAGACCACCGGCACGGGTGGACAACAAGAAGCAAAAGTCCTCGCTATCCTCAGCATTGAAATGATTGATTGACAGACGACGGGCCGCTGCACCAATGGTACCATCCAATCTCTGATATTTGTAGCCACGGAAGTTCATGTATTCGCCGAGAAGATCCAACATGGCAACCATTTGGCTGAAGATGAGAACACGATGGCCATCACGCTTCAGCTTGGACAGCAACTGGTCGAGAAGCATCATCTTTCCACTGCTAGTAACAAGACCCTTCATAATATTCTCCCGAGACTCGTTGCCATTGAGGACTGTGGCTTCAACGCCATTTATCATGTAGGGATGGTTTGAAACTTTTTTTAGTTCCATCATAATATTGAGCAAAGAATTCTTCTGTCCGCCGGTTGCATTGCAGAGAGCTGAATAATTCTTCGTGAGAACTGCCTTGTAGCACTCCAACTGGAGATCAGAGAGTTCAACCCGAATAATCTTTTCAGTCTTTGGGGGTAAGTCGGATTCGACGGTTTCCTTCGTTCGGCGAAGAATATATGGGGCAATACTCTGGTGTAGCTGCTCAAGCTGCTTTTGGGCATCGACATCGGACAAAGACTCAATGTCGGAATTGATCTGGACTTTTCCAGGATTGAGGAAGTCCATAAGGGCGGCCAGCTCTTCCAGATTATTCTGGATAGGAGTACCTGTGATGAGGACCTTGGAGGGGACATTCAAGCTCATTAGCTTGCCGTAAAGTTGGGATTCCCTGTTCTTTAGACGATGAGCTTCATCGACAGCTAGGACCTGCCATTTGAATTGTTGAAGGAAAGAAACATCAGTCATGACATAGTCGTAAGAAGTGACTAAAACGTTGAACTTCGGCCGCTTGGGATTTCCGTTAATCATCAGCTCGTTGTTTCGAATAACGGTACGAGCACTCTCCGGTCCAAGATAAACCACGTAGTTTAACTCAGGGGCCCATAGATCGAATGTATCACACCAAGCAGGAACGACAGACAGGGGAGCTACAACCATGAAAGGTCCCTCTTGACCACGGGAATTCCGAAGCCAACTTAGAAAAGAGACTGATTGCACGGTTTTCCCCAGACCCATCTCATCAGCAAGAATGACATTGTTTGCTCGTGACCAGTTCAGAGCTAAGAACTGCAAGCCTCGAAGTTGAAATGGTCTGAGTTGACCACCAGTGATATAATCAGGTTGGGCATCTAGTTTGGGGATACGAGTCCGGGTGTCTGAGTTGGCTTCCCTGCGATCAGAAGTCCATGAGCGGGTTTGTCTGTCCAAGAATTGATCGATCTTATCTTGGAACTTCTCACTGACGTCGTTGGCCGCTTCCCAGGTACACTCATGGTAGAAAAGACCTTTCCATTTTATAAAGTACTGGGTCTTTCCTTCTTCGTCAGTGCGAACACCAACAACTCGCTCAACTTTTTTATAGTCCTCGAGTGCTTCTTCATCACGTTCCTTGTCCATCAAGAACTGCTCACGTTGTTCGGGTGTGACATCGATTTCCAGCATAACACGCTTCCAGGCCTCTACAGTTTTTCGGAAATAGTTCTCAACCTTCCGGAAACCTCTGGTGTCTTTTAATGTTTCCCAATCTTGCCAGGTAGCGTGCATATGGGAAAACCCTTGCCATCTGATGTTGTACTCGAAGTCGGCTTTGGTTGATTCTAACGTCAACTTCCGACCATCCAACAAATAATGGCCAATGACCTCTCCCACATACGGTGAGTCGTCGACCTCGTTCTCGACATACTCTCTCCAGGTCGGTTCTTCACCCTCGGCGGAGTCAAAGTCACTCTCTTCATAGGCCCCCTGCTGTACGCGGGCAGCAGTCCGATTGGAGAAGCGTTTCTCGTATGCCGTTAGTTGTGATTGACGAGCGCGGCGAGCCTTTTTGCGGGAGTACTTCCCCTTAATGCCGCCATAAGCATCTGAATCGCTATCGCTGCCTGAGACACAACGAGAGGTTGTGATCGGTGTTGACTGTTTGGAAGCTAGCGATGTAAAGTATCAATAACAACGAACGGTTTTGGAGGTCATGGTGCTCATAGTACGTACTGTTTCTACTGCTTACCACACGACGTTTTGTCGGTTGTCTACTGGGTGGCATATCATCGGAGTCCGAATCGGAATCCACCTATCCTTTATTAGCTCTGTGTATCAGGTGGGGTAGGGACGACGGCGGCGCATACCATTTTGCGAGAAGATACAGCTCGGGACTGAGGAAATCAGGTCAGTGGCAGGATAAACAAAGTTACGCGATTCAAACCTACGCTTCGGCGCAACCCATAGAGCTCCGGATTGTTTTTGATATACTCTTCTTCATCGTTCGCCATTTTGCGCTTGATTCCGCGTGATTTGGATGCAACGGGGGACTGGCTATCATCTTCTTCATCGACACTTTGAGAAACAGATTGAGCACTATGATCGTCCATGTCATAATCACCATCTTCGGATGCTTGTGTTGAATCATCTTCACTAGTGACACTATCATCATGGGAATCGTGATCAACGCCGGCCCTTGATGCGCTCTCGGAGGCACGACCATATCGTATATCAGATAGTTCGCTACCCGAGGCCTGATCGATGGTCTCCATTATATCGCCATCGCTGTCGGACATGGCTATATGTTCTTATTGGAAGCACCGACGGCGCTATTTATGTTTGATGTTGGGTTGATGATCGATTAGATACTAGTAATGACGTGAAGGTTAGTTTCATAGTCTCAGCCTTGCGAAGTTCACAGATGACATGGTTGAGTTCGTGTAGAAAAGGCGACCAGAAATAGATACAATGGCTCGATATAACAGAATAATTCATGGACAGCGACAGGATAAAGATGTCTATATGTTGATGATGATGGAGATGGGATGCGGGTATACACCACCAGTACTTGACATTGACAGGATATCTTGTGTCAGCCTTGGCTGTATACCTCCAATTACTGACTCCAGACGATTATCTGTTCAAGTCTGGCGATTCTGATACATAGAAGGGTGATGAATTCAACGACGTCATTGGACTGATGATGATTTGGGTTTAAGAAAGGCATATGGAACCGCAACGCGATGAATACAGAAATCAGTTGGACGTACAAATAGCGGTTGGTGCGTCGTCCCCAGGTCAGAAATGGGATTATCTATACATGTAGATATAAGTCATCGAGTGTTTCTGGCTCGGATATAATTTCGATAAGATAAAGACTGTTGATTGTCGAATGTTGATAGCCAACCCTCGATGTGGATGGACGTCGGAGGTGATGAGGTTGACAAGCCAGAAGAATTGTCGTAGATGAGCAGGTAAAGTGCAAGTATTGGCCTGGTCAAGAAAAGTTTGGGGGGCATGGGTGTTAATTTTTGCGCTATTCCAGTACCGGAAAGTTGGCTTTACAAGGTGTATCGCCTATAATTTGAACTACAAAACTGACAGGCCAGGCACAGCACGACGCGCCGATTGGACAGATTTTGTCAAATATAGCCACATACGCCTCAAGCCTTGTATAAACGCCACAAAGATTATATATCACTACATGAAGAAATACGCCTTGGGCCCAAAAAGGGTAGGTAATATTCAGTTAACCTCATCAGTTATATGCCATTAAATTGTATCCTCATGACATGTTCATCATTCGGATCATTCATGAATCATTAAAATGGCTTGTGTACAATCATGGTGTTACACCATTTCATAATATTTAGGGTTAGAGAATATAACCCATTGATCTAAAATTCGGGTATTTAGTTAAAAAACTTATCCCAATTGGGCCCACATGGGAAGTGCATTCAAACTGCCAGAATAAAGAAGCTTGATCTCATCCATGTGCTTAAACCTGCAGAATTTAATCAAGATCATCGGGGGTGCATCATGTACAGTTACATCACTTCTTTCACAAATTATGTTGATGGGAAGGTACCTATACTTGGCTTCCTTTAATGCATAGCAGGGAATAAATCTGACGATTCAGAGGCCGAGAAAAAAAGCTTACCACTTGCCACAGCCCACAAAATTATTCATTGCAGTGCTCCGCTAGCTGTTTCCTTTACGAAGTACATCAAGGAAATATCTGAATTTCTAATACGCTCCATCTATTTCTCGACTTGGGATCTCACCGAGCCGGGACGATTTCACGGTTACTACATACAACGCCCTCTCGTCCTATCAAGTTCAGATATCAGCTCATTTTTTTTTCTGGTGTCCGCAGATTCTCGTTCTATTCCAGAAATTTTCGACGCTATTGGCTTTGTATCTAATCGACGGAAACGTAATATGGCCGACAAGCTTACTAGGTGCGTGATGGTCTAGAGTCCGATGAGCATCTCCGTGATGTTTTGCATCATTTATCATCACTTTCATGACTGTATCTAACATCAAATGTCAACAGAATCGCCATTGTCAGCACTGATAAGGTTCGTTGCACCCGTGAAAAAAAATCTTGACGAGAATGGCCCCGCTACTACCCCGCCAAGTAAAAATTGGCTGTTATGCCATTACAAGAAACACATGCCACCTATTCGACACACAAAAAGCACATATGAAGCAAGAAACTAACTTTTTTTTTTCACTCAATTCTGTAGTGCAAACCTAAGGTATGAGCATCCAATATCAATATTTAAACTCACGACATACTAATAGGTCACAGAAATGCCGCCATGAATGTAGGAAATCTTGCCCGGTAGTTCGCTCGGGTAAGCTTTGTATTGAGGTGTCTCCCGACTCCCGCATTGCTTTCATTTCTGAAAGTCTTTGCATTGGTTGTGGTATCTGCCCAAAGAAATGCCCCTTCGGCGCCATTACAATCATCAACCTTCCCACAAATCTCGAATCCCAGGTTACCCACAGATACTCGGCCAACTCTTTCAAGCTTCATCGTCTTCCCATGCCCCGCCCTGGCAATGTGCTTGGTCTAGTTGGTACCAATGGTATCGGAAAGTCTACGGCCCTTAAGATACTCAGTGGCAAGCTCAAGCCTAACTTAGGTCGCTTCGAAAATCCTCCAGACTGGGAAGATGTCATTAAGTACTTCCGTGGTTCTGAGCTTCAAAGTAAGTTCCTTTGATGTAACTACAAGCCTTATTACCCAGTCTAACGTACTGCAGACTACTTCACTAAGCTTTTGGAGGATGACCTGAAGGCAGTCGTCAAGCCTCAGTATGTCGATCAGATTCCCCGCGCTGTCCGCACTCCCCAAAAGTCTGTGAGATACCTCATTGAGTCTCGCAACACTCTCGACAACATGGAAGAGGTTTCCGACGTTCTCGGTAAGTGTCCAAATTAATGAATTCCGATTCAATCCTTGTACTAACAAAGTATAGAGCTCAACCACATTATGGACCGTGATATTAATCTCCTCTCTGGTGGTGAGCTGCAGCGCTTTGCTATCGGTACCGTCTGTGTCCAAAAGGCGGATGTGTACATGTTCGACGAACCTTCTTCCTACCTGGATGTCAAGCAACGTCTGGCTGTTGCCAAAATTATCCGCTCTTTGCTCCGCCCTGACGACTATGTTATTGTTGTTGAGCACGATCTTTCGGTTCTTGATTACCTTTCTGATTTCGTTGCTGTCCTTTACGGTCAGCCCGCCGTCTATGGAGTTGTCACCCTTCCTTACTCTGTCCGTGAAGGTATCAACATCTTTCTGGACGGTCATATTCCTACCGAAAACTTGCGTTTCCGTCAAGAGGCTCTCACTTTCCGTCTTTCTGAGGGCGCTGATGAGATTATTGCCGATAAAACCCGTGCTTTCAAGTACCCTGCCATGGAAAAGACTCTCGGAAGCTTCAAGCTTAAGATTGACACTGGCGATTTCACCGATTCTGAAATCATTGTCATGATGGGAGAAAATGGTACTGGAAAGACAACCTTCTGCCGTCTCCTTGCTGGCGTTTTGAAGCCTGATAGCAAGAAGCAGGTCCCGGAGATGAAGATCAGCATGAAGCCTCAGACTATCACCCCCAAGTTTGAGGGTACCGTTCGTCAGCTATTCTTCAAGAAGATCAAGGCTGCTTTCCTGTCTCCCCAGTTCAACACCGATGTTGTCAAGCCCCTCAAGCTGGATGACTTCATCGACCAAGAAGTCAAGAACCTGTCCGGTGGTGAGCTTCAGCGTGTTGCTATTGTTCTTGCCCTGGGTATTCCTGCCGATATCTACCTTATTGACGAGCCTTCTGCATATTTGGATTCCGAGCAGCGCATCGTCGCTGCTCGTGTCATCAAACGGTTCATCATGCACGTCAAGAAGACTGCATTCGTTGTTGAGCACGATTTCATCATGGCTACTTACCTTGCCGACCGTGTCATTGTCTTCGACGGTAAGCCGGGTATCGAGACTCATGCCAACATGCCCGAGTCTCTTCTCACTGGCTGCAATTCTTTCTTGAAGAACCTTGATGTCACTTTCCGTCGCGACCCTACCAACTACCGCCCACGTATCAACAAGTTCAACTCTCAGCTTGACCAGGAACAGAAGGCCTCTGGAAACTTCTTCTTCTTAGAAGAGGGGGCCAAGTCTACTTGAAGCAGTTGTCATGACAGGCGACAATAACAAAAAACAAAAGAGAAAGCGGAAGCGAAAGCGACTCCATTACAACAGGGATGACGGCGTTCCACCCCCTTTTCTTTACAACACGTACAATGCATTCGGTCCAGGAGTTCTAGGAGTGCAAAAGGTACTTTATAAATTTCGGAAGAAGCGCTATGGGTTTTGGAGTTCGGATAATGATACCGAGTTAGGAATAGAAGATGAAGCGGATTCGGACATAGACGGGTGGATTCACTTGACGACATCATCTATTCTTCTAGCCAAGTTGTTTTACTATAACTTAGTTGGGTATCGGTGATGTCTTACGCCGCTACATTATCTGCAGTACTCATCACTATGAACAGCGATGAGCACTCGTCACGTGCTGACGTATAACCACACACACACAACGTCAAGTACCCACCTTTTTAGTCTTTTGTCGTCTTGGAGGCACGTGACTTTGTAGTGGGTGTTTACCGGGATTTAGCCCTATGGGGCAACTGACCAGGATCCCCTCTTGAGACGCCTGCAGTATGTGTTAGGTGTCGTTGATATCACGGCTGTGAAGCTGGCCTTAGTCAGCTACTCTGGTCCTTAATCTGGATGTGCTCTATCAGCCACTTTTCGTCTTCGTCTAAAAATGTCATTTTCAGTGCAATATATCACATTACAAACCATAAACCGTGAACTGTGACTGAATCGTGAATTTATATACAACCGCTTTTGCACGACAAATAGTTATAACATGAATGATGGGTAAGTAACAAGTCTAGATGATATTATTCTAAAGTCTACGCCCAACAAAACTACTGTACTTTACTCTTCAATCTCTCCTTCCTCACTGCCAGAGTTCATCGCTACATCCTCATCCCGATTTTTTCGCTGAGGCGCAGGCTCGCTAGATTTGTTTGCAGATGTTGCCTGTTTGTCCTGGTCGGAAGCAGACGACTTTTGGCGCTGGCCATTGCAGTCTGAGCTGGGAACAGGAGGGGATGATCTTTTGCTAGGACGGGAATCACGAAGGGGGGTGTTCTCACGAGGAGTTCTATCACGAACCGTGCGTTGTCTCTGTGAAGGGTATTAGTACATCAGATTGATAATGAAAAAAAGAGATGATCACTTACCTTACTATCACGCTTGTCGTCTTCATCGTCATGGCGACGGCGGCGTGATATAGGACGTTCATCGTCGTAGTTGAGCTCATCATAAGAGCCACTACGGTCACTGCGTCGACGGTACAAGCGATCATCGTCACGGGGATGACGATCATGTTCATAATAGTCATCATCACGGCGAGAACGATGGCGATCATAATCATGGTCATGTTCCCGATCTCTAGAACGTAAATGCTCACGATCACTGCGGTCCTTATCACGCTCGCGTTCCCGGTCATGGGACCGAAGTCTCTCACGTTCTCTGGAACGGGGCCGGGAGTCTCTATCCCGCTCGCGACCAGATATCGAAGCCGTGTCAAGTAGAGATTCCGCATTTCTGCGGGAATTGTTGCGCTCTCTTTCAGCAATAGCTTTCCGACGATCCGCTTCATACGGGTCCGAGTCAGGGTTACCAGAAACAGTGGGTGATCTACTGCGACGTCTGCCACCACCACTACGATGGGATCTCTCACCTCTAGAACGATCTCTCTCCCGGTAGAGGTCACGGTCGCTGGAAGCCCGGTCGCCACGACGTTTCTGGAGTCTGTCACGATCCTCTTCCTCACGGTCTCTGTTCCGACGCTGTACCTTATCGAAAATACTCCGTCTAGTTTCATCAGAGTACAGGAACTGATACTCATCACTGCGAGAAATGCGAGGTTTGACCTTTTCGTAGGTGTCCGACGGGGTCAATGGGGGATCGAGATGTTTCAGATAAGCTTTAAAGTTTTCAGCTGCCTTACGCTGAAGACGTTCGGGGTAACGGTCGTCATGTCTCTTGACTTTGCGTTCCTGGAGCTGTAAGATGTTAATAGGCTGGTACAGCGAGTAAGGGCAAGAGTAGTAACTTACACGCTCGAAGAGCAGAGCGAGGATATCATCATCAGTGTCAGCAACACGGCTATTATCTTTGATGACTTCTTGGAAAGCAGCAAATGTAGTTTTGGACGTCACCTCGAAACGCTTATCATCAAGAATATCCAAAATGGTATTTCTGAGATCGCGTAGTCCTTTTTCTTCGTCTTCAAGGAAATCCCAGAAGAGCTCTTGTGCCGTGGATCCAGACTGCCCAGCCATGGTGGTGTACCGCTTATCCTTTTCGATGAGAGGGTATACTTGCATCCACTTAGTTGCAGCGTTGAGCTTGCCGTTCTTCTTAAGTTCGGATAAAAGAGTCTTGAAAGCATCGCGGTTTTTACGTTCAGTCCGGTACTTCTTAATCTTCTGTTGCTGTTTAGAGTCATTAAAGGCACGTTCCAGTGCCTTGACGTGATTCTGGAACGCAGTGAGAATATCGAACTGACTGAGGGATTGGTACTTCTCGTCTTGCTGGAACACAGGGGAGCTGACGATCTTGCTCTGGGCCTCATGCCAGCGAGTGTAGGGTTCCAGGTTGAGGCTTCCCAGCAGGGAAATCAAGCCATCCATGGCAGCCTTGCTTTGCGAAACCTGATGTTCGACGTACAATTTTTTCAGACCAATAGCATATTCAACGAACAACTGCCGTCTCTCTTCCTCGTTATTAGTAGAGCGGAAGATCGTCTCGCCCTCAATCATAGAACGAGCGGTCTTCCAACGGGTGTAATGCTTGATCTCATCATGACTCTTGAGCATAGTTTGGAAATCAGAGCGGAGCTTAGCAATGCGCTCCTTGGCCTTTTCACGGTCTTGCTCTAAGGAATCCTGGCAATACTTCTCGAAAGCTGCTTTGCGGTCTCGCGGGTCGCGAATCGCACGGAACAAGGGGTCATGTGCAACAACACGCACAGCTTGCTCATAGGACCAGTCACACTGGACACCTGAACGCTTGAGGAGCTTGATAAAGGCAGCTTCAGCTTCTTCGGCATTGGCGAACTCAGGATCAGGGACTGTCGGCTGGAACAGGGCTGGGATATCAGGGAGTCGGTTATTGTTGTGGTGATTGCGGTCGGAACAGTCTCTGTCTCGGTGATCACGGTCGCGCTCGCGATCCCGGCGATCTCTATGGTCTCTATCGCGGTCTCTGTGGTCACGAGAATCGTGAGAGTGGTTGTTCTGGAACCCGGGGCGGGCAGGAGTAGAATGACTGGGTGTATCGGAAACACCGAGAGCTTGTTTGTAAATATCGGGCATCTCCCAAGAGCTCTGTTGGGTCTCGGTATTGTACCAATATTTCCGGCCACCGTCGGCGGTGTATTCTTTCCATGGTTGATTCGCGAGCGCAAGCTACAAAAATTTCGATGTTAGTATGCATAATCATGGGCTCTAACGGCGAAATTCATACCTCAGCAGGAGTCATCAAAGCCTCCGGCTTTTCCCATTGTGTGGCACCCGTTGCAGTGTTATGATAATAGGTACGGCCTTCAGCGCTGGTATGCGCTTGCCAGACTCCGGCAGCCATACTCATGATAATAGGTGGTTTTGACAGATTGGTTGGTTGTAAAATATCAAGGAAATTAAATGCCAATGATACTTCAAAAATCTGCTGGCCCGATGTGGTGGACAAAGGGTGCTGATTTAATTATGCTAATCGCGATATCATCAGAAAAGAAAAAAAATCGGTGTCGCGTAAATCTGCTATGCTTGTCAATTGCGCTCAGCCTGGCGGGTCACGTGTTAAAAATCCTAGTACATATCGTGTCTATATATTAGGGTTAGAAAAAGCAACGCCGAACGGGACGTTGATGAGACAGTATTACGCTAGAGACATATGAACTAGACATCAATGCTGCAAACATATCATTAAGATGTTGTCAAAAAGGTTCTACTACAATCACAACAGTATTCAAGAGGGCGCAATCATATTGGTATCCAAAAAACAATCTCATGGCATATTAAGTTTTGAGATCTGAGGAAGCCTTTCTATGTCTCCCAAAAAGACAAGATCTCTCTTGATTTCCCAATTGACTACCCAGGAAATGCATCATGTAAATCACATATTAAGTTTATGGAATGTAGCGGAACGGAAGAGAGATGTGAGTCCCCTTTTACCCAAGGGCTCGCTTAGATAAGCTTAGCCTTGGAAGGGTCAGAGGTACCCTGGAAGTCAACAGAGCTCGAAGCAGCACCGGCGTTCTTCTTGTCGGTAGCAACATTGTTGTTGAGCTTCTTCAGCTCAGCAGCACGATTCGAGGCAACGGAAGAGCTGTTGCCGTTCTTGCCAATCTCGATGTCGGCAAGGAGAACCTGGAGCTCGAGCTTGAGGACCTTGTTCTTGGTCTTGCCGTTCTGGAGAGCCTTGCCCTCAGTGGTGTCCTTGCCGGCCTGGGAGATGGCGTCATTGAAGCCTCCGGTTTCGGTCTCGGCGTTCTCGGCGGTCTCACGGGCGGCCTTCATGACGGCGATGTCGTTGTCGGAGACGGAAGCGGGGTCAGCGCGGAACTCGGCGGCCTGAGAAGGATGGTGTTAGCATATGTGATAAGGACTTATTGAGATTGTGTTGTGGAATGGGCACTTACGTGGAATTTCTCGTCAACTTCTTCCAGGGCATTACCAGCGGTACCATTGGAGACCTGGAACTCGGAGTAGGACTGGGCCGTCAAGAGATCGGCACGCTTGTGAACCAACTCGGTGGGGGCGGCCATGGCAAGAGTGGCCAGGGTAGCAATGACGACCTTGGAGAAGTACATTTTGAAGGTATTTAGTTAATATGAAGGTATTAAAAGATAGTTTTATTTTGAAAAACACAAAAAAAAGAATGAAGGCGTGAAAGAATGAATTGACCAGCAAAACAAAAAAAAAGTAAATAAACAGCACAGCTGAAGAGGCGAAGAGAAATAAAGAAAGGTCTTGGAAAGTGTTGATAGTTGGGAGTGAAGATGAAAAGGAACAAAAGAAAATCATTTCACGGCGGCGTAGTCTTGATACTTATATAAGTTCCTGATCAAAAATGTCAGAGGTTGTTTTATGGAGATGCCCCCGATAACAGCGGTGTCCGTATCCAGTGGAAACTTTCCCCCCTCAAGTCACCCCCTTCCAATGGATGCTAAACACATCCAAACATGAGCCGAAGTCTCGCCCCCGGCCGTCAGACAGCGTCAGGCCCAGACTACAGAACAAGCTCAAACATCCCCGCGAGGCTATGATACAATAGCCGACAGGGTCCGTTTTGTGCTTTGCCTCAAAGGACCCGTGCAACCCCGGTCGTATTTCCCAATAACAATGTTGTATATATTTAACTGGCGTATATCTAAACAACATATATATATATATATAACGCTGACTATTTGCCCTGATACAGTTGTTGTATTCATGATTCGAGAATGTCATGTATACTTTCTGACAGA
This sequence comes from Ambrosiella beaveri, assembly GCA_030294605.1. Taxonomy (NCBI): domain Eukaryota; kingdom Fungi; phylum Ascomycota; class Sordariomycetes; order Microascales; family Ceratocystidaceae; genus Ambrosiella; species Ambrosiella beaveri. The sequence continues at coordinate 21,252 of JARQWA010000061.1, forward strand.
TGGCTTGGACCTCTGACGCATTGATCATGACACAAATTGTGTGCATACTCAGGGGAACGACAATAAGTAGAGTGCTATATATTTGATCATACTCTTCATAGTGCAATGCTCCGCAGCTTCACGATATTTTATCTCAACATTACATTGTTTTTATTTTTTTTTGTCCGGTAGGAAGCGTCAAAAACAAAATTAAAAGTGAAGTGATGAACGATGACAAACCTCATACAATCTTGTAACTTAGGGCTAACAGCTCAGGTCAGATTCCGACCTAGCCACTAATTTGGTTCGCTTTGACACAACCTTCTAAGCTTAATGCTCTTAATGTTTCCTTCCTCCGTCTGAACAAACATATGGTTAAACACACCCCGGGAGCAGTTTCCGATTTCCCTGCCCTCTTCCCTAAACTTGTAACAAGATGTTAGAAAAGGGGAAAAAATCTTCAATTTTTCTTTTCTTTTCCTCCACTGAGTTTCAACATGGTATCCCGGCCTTCTAACTTGGTTGCACTTTCGGAACATTCTCCTCGGGCCATCAGACCAGAGTGCAAATGTCACCATACTAAGAAGGTAATGGCGTATGTGTGTTCTTGGCATCCGGGGACGTGGTCGTAACACGGCGATGGTTGCATCGGCCGACAGCAAACATATATAGGTAATATCAAAATCATAAAGGCGTACGCTGCGGGGGAGACATACGGCGCAGGTAGTATTGATTTCGACGACTGGTAACCACATTTACTATATATTACATCTGCAATAACATGAGTAGCTGTCATGATAGTCCAGGTGGATCTCCAGATCTCCAGAACAAGAAAGGTTACTGTATTTTCTTGTGGAGATCATTAAACTGTCATTCGCAGACGATCTTAATTGGATCATGTTTCTTTGATTGGCAGTACGATATCATGCGATTTTTCTATTCTGCTGTTATTCAATGTAGATGCCTGGCAATACAGAGTCGGACCTTCAATCAAGTATACACACTTTCTCAGTGGATTCATGCAAATCGTCCAAGCTTTTTTCTCGAAACCTGGGTCTGTCTTTCGGCGTTGCATATGGTCCCTCTACGCCCCTCCCTGATTATGGTGAGGTAAGAGAGATGGGGAGTGGTTATGAAGTCTTCGGATGGAAAGACAGGTGGTCATGGGCACCTAGACTGGAGATCGACTTGAGTTAATCAGGAAGAGGATATCTGTGTTACTATGCTAGTGCCATTGAAGCAGCTCGAGGCCAACTATAACCATGATAAGGTCTGACTGCCCAACATTGGTGTGAACATACACCAATAGATGTTTGTCTAGATTTTTCAACCCAGGCATCATAGATCTATTGCTTGAAGCTGATGCACAAAGTCATTGAAGTTGGTAAGTCAAGTACGAAATGCGGCTGTGGTAGAACCCTACATTATGCGCAAAAGTCGATTCATAATATGCTCATCATATCAACAGACCATATATTTAGTTTTACTTCAGATGATAATCATGCAAAGTTTCGAGAATGTTGATGATTAGGGTTAAATGTCCGATGGGTTAGAGAAAATATGCCATAGTCACGAATCGAGCATGGATCGCCAAGGGTTTCCATGTTCTTGAAAGATTCCGAAGGTCATAAGGATGCGGCACCCCAGAAAGCAAGAAAAGCTCGCTTCCAAGTTTTCTTGAATTCTTCTAAGCCGAATCCTATGAAATCCTACAAAATCCTGCGCATGCAAGTTACGTCGTCGTCAACGACCCACTTAGACGGCGTGGGGGAGAATGTTTATCCAGACGTCAGGTGATGGAGACTTGGAGTCTTTTTGACTATGGACAGGTAAATTTTGTAGATTTGCTCATGTAGAGAAACGATGGTACTATTGTATGGATTACAGTCTGATGGTGGTTAAGGGTAAACAATATTTCGAGGCTTCTTTGTTTTTTGGTGATAGATAATAGGTGTCGGTGCTGACGATGTGTTAGTGGATCTAAGCTAACTGCTTTTGACATCAATTAAGATTTTGAATCTGTCCTTTGTCTTTGTCTTTGTGCCGCCGAGTAGCAAACATCTCAATGCCTGCCGCTTCACTCTATGACACAGTCCAACTTATGACTCCATCCCCAACCAATGTTCTATTCCCGTGATTTTGCCGTGGAACCCCAGAGATCTCCCACTGCTACAGCGTCGTATTTAACAAGACATATCCTGGGGGAAAGCAGATTCTATTTTTTTAGTTCTTCCACTGAAGACTGGGATTTCCGGGGACCCATCTCATGCAAAGAAAGGTCTGCGCTCCGAGTCCGGCACACCAGCGTGAAGTTTCAGGGTCATTCATTGGATGGGGAATTTTTGTTATGTTTGCATGTATAGTAAGTACATGTATAGTATGTATATACGCAAGAAGGCTTAGAGTAAGAGAAAAAAAGGCAGAATCCACTATTTCAAGAGAGGACAAGTGGAGAGTAGATGGATCAATGGAGGAATAAAACCAACGGATAACTTTGAAAACTCGACGATGAAAGTTTCGGTGGTGGTTCACTGGGAGGAAGAATTTGCCGTATCTGTAGTCCTTACCTGTTGAATTCTACCTTCATGATTCTATAATTGGCATTTTGGCTCCTTGCGAGATTGATAACCCGTGCACGACTTAGTGTACTTACTATTTTTTTCACAAACCTGGGGAACTAGAATCCGCCCCGCTCCGTCAAAAACCCTGGTTATTGAGTCGTTATTCAGACCTGGCCTTGATTCTATGAAAAATCTGCACGGGCTTGATGGAGAACTCCGAGAGACTGGCCACTTACCCCATGAACTAGCCATTTTCTCAGTGAGATACATCTTTTAGTCTTTGTCGTCAAATACGTGACTCTGCGGTTATAATCCGATTTTCTCTCCAGACAACCCCGTCACCTTCTCTTCTCAAGTTACCTCTTCCTCTCCCCACACCGGGACCCATTCACCCAGACCTCTTCCCAACAATGGGCCTCCTCAAACTAACCGAAGACCGTCCCACGCCCCCAGCCGTGTACAACTGGCGCGTCTATCTCTGCGCCTCCATTGCCTCCTTCGCCTCCTGCACCATCGGCTACGACTCCGCCTTCATCGGCGGCACCATCGCCCTCCAATCCTTCATCGACGAATTCGCCTTTGACCGCATGTCCCCCTCCCGCAAATCTCTAATCCAAGCCAACATCGTCTCCATCTACCAAGCCGGCGCCTTCTTCGGCTCCCTCGCCGCCTACGCCTCTTCTTACATCCTTGGCCGGCGGAAAAGCCTCCTTGGCTTCTCCCTCATTTTTCTTCTAGGCGCCGGCTTAATGTGCGGGACCACCGGTGCCCGCGGTCTCGGTATCATGTACGCCGGGCGTGTCCTGACCGGCATTGGCATCGGCGGCTGCTCCAACATGACGCCCATCTACATTTCGGAACTGTCCCCCCCAGCCGTCCGCGGGCGCCTCGTCGGCATCTATGAGCTGGGCTGGCAGATTGGCGGGCTGGCGGGGTTCTGGATTAACTACGGCGTTGACCGAACTTTTGCCCCTGGACACACGCAGTGGCTGATTCCTATTGCGGTGCAGTTGATTCCGGCGGGGCTGCTGGTTGTGGGGGCTTTGTATATTCCGGAGTCGCCGAGGTGGTTGTTTTCCAAGGGCCGGCGGGAGGAGGCTGTGAATAACTTGTGCTGGATGCGGATGCTTGCTGCGAATGACAAGTATATTGTGGAGGAGATTTCTTATATTGATAATGATTTGGCAGTGTTTAACCGAGAGGTTGGCGAGGGTTTTTGGAAGCCATTCAAGGCTCTCAAGCAGCGCAAGATCCAGTGGCGTTTCTTTATCGGTGGCATGGTAAGGAGTCCGTCAACTTTGCATGTCTCTCGCCTGGTTAACCTAACATTTGATAATGCGTTATAGCTCTTCCTATGGCAAAACGCCTCTGGCATCAACGCCATCAACTACTACTCGCCCACAGTATTCTCCTCTCTCGGACTCAAGGGCACCGCGACCAAGCTGTTCACCACTGGGCTGTTCGGCATCGTCAAGACCATCATGACTGTCATCTGGCTGCTGTGGCTCATTGACCATGTTGGCCGCAGACGTTTGCTCATGTTTGGGGGCCTCGGAGGCTCCGTTTGCATGTGGATCATTGGTATTTACATCAAAGTTGATGACCCAGTTGGCAAGAACCGAGACCATCTGTCGTCGGGGGGCATTGCAGCCGTATTCTTCTTTTACCTGTGGACAACATTTTACACGCCATCGTGGAACGGGACGCCGTGGGTAATTAACTCGGAGATGTACGACCAGACGACGCGGTATGTTTTTAACTTTCTTTCAAGTGTTTTCGCCTGACTGACCGCCAAGTGCAGATCTCTCGGCCAAGCCTGGGCCTCGGCCAACAACTGGCTCTGGAACTTTTTAATCTCGCGCTTCACGCCGCAGATGTTTTCTTCGTGGGGCTACGGCGTGTACATGTTCTTTGCATCGCTGATGCTCCTGTCGATTGCCTTTATCTTCTTTTTGGTTCCTGAGACTAAGTCGGTACCGCTGGAGATGATGGACAGATTGTTTGAGGTGAAGCCCGTGCGGAAGGCGAATGCGAAGGTGATGGACGAGTTGAAGGTGGATGCGAGTGAAGAGGCGAGTGACTTGGGGAAAGACAACAGCAACTGTGAAGTGGTGTGTAAGATATGACGATGGCGAGTTTCCGTGTCAAAATGTATCAAATATATCAAATGTAGAGATTTTGCAACCAAGTATTGTACAGCACAAATGGACGTTGGATGTATCATTAGCCAAGTGATGTTTCGGGTTTAAATAATTCAAGATCAAGAGACTGATAAGATGCGCAAGCAATGGATTTATACCAACCGCCATATAACTTTCGGAAGAATGTTTCGCATGCCACTGATAGTAGCGGTCGCTCTACCTGCTAATCTGGGCTGACCGACTGTAACCGCCTGCGTGGAAAGCCAGCAAATGTGACTGCGGAACTGTATTTGCCGCTGCTAAGCCGAGGGTTAGCAAGGGTTAGAGTCGATATGGTGATAAGGTTAAGCCGAGATGAAGTGCGATTTAGATTGATAATGATGGCATCTGCCTTGCGGATAATGATTTTTTGGTTGAAACTTGTATTTAATATTAATGCCACAGAGATAAACAAGAAATTACACAAAACAAAACAACCGCTTTTTTTTTCTTTTTCAAACACCCCACACCGCCAACTCTACCGACTCCGGGCCTCCTCCAGCTTCCGCAATATTTCCTTCTTCACAACCTCAACCGGCAACTCACCAACCTCCTTGCCCGTCCAGTACTTGTCCTGTTCCAGCCCCTGGTAGATCATGGCCTCCGTCCCCAAAATAACCTGCCACCCCGCCCTCTCCGCCAGCCCACCAAGCTCCGTATCCGGTGACGGATTATAGCACATTTCCAACATGGCGCCCTTCCTCTCCTTCTTCAAAAAGACCTCCACGACCGCCCTCGCTTTAATCTCATCTTGAGTGACTGGCGGAAAATCCGGAATACACGCCACAATCGCTCCCGGCCCCTCCAGCCCCTCGGCCTCCCCTACCGTCTCCACCACCCGCAACCCCTCGCCATACCCCCTTTCCGCACATTCGGCCACCACAGCCTCGACCTCGCAGCGGTCCCGGTTGACAAGGTAGATATCGGTGACGCCCAGCCATTTCCTCAGGGCGTACACGGCCGAGCGGGCGGCGCCGCCGCCGCCGATGACGAGGGCGGGGCGGTTGGCGAGGGTGGCGGTGGGGTTGGAGATATTCTGGAGGAATGATTCACGGATGCCGATGGTGTCGGTGTTGGTGCCGCAGAGGGAGGGGGTGTTGGGGTTGTCGGGGGAGGGCTGGAGGTAGAGGGTGTTGCAGGCGCCGACGGAGCGGCATTCGGGGGTGAGGTAGTCGAGGTGAGGGAGGATGGCGACTTTGTTGGGCATGGTGATGGAGGCGCCTAACGGTGGCCGTGGTGAGTAGTCGGGAACAAAGAAATAACATGTGATTATTGTAGGAACAGTGGCAAAAGCAGGATTATTGGTGGCAGAAGTCGGACATACCGTAAAAGTTGGGGTCCCGGGCTAGCTGCAGAAAGTGGGAGATATCGCTGGAGTCGAGGCGGAACTGGGCCCAGTTGAGGCCGAGTTCGCGGTAGATGGTGCCGTGGAGGAAGGGCGAGAGGCTGTGAGTGAGTTTCTTGCCGAAGAGGTAGCCGTGTTTCTCGACGCCGGTGACGTCGACCAGGGCTGTGACCGTGGGTTGAGTAGAGGCTGTAGTCATGACGGTGTGTTATTTTCGAATAGGAAGGAGAGTAAGTTGAGCTCTGATGTATACTGAGGCTATGGGATGACGAGGTTTGTGCTTAGAGTTGCTGCTATGATGCCATGTCCGGAGTGACAATCGGAAAGCCTTGGATCTTTGGGACCCGCCATAATAATCTCGTAAAAGCGAGTAATGCGCCGTACTACGGACCTCTCCGTCACTTTTTTTTCTTGATTTTTTTTCTTTTTATTCAAAACTTTGTTCTTGTTTACAAGGGGTTGGAAAAGTTCTTCCTGTCAAAGCACTAATAACCGGACTTGACCATCCGAGCGGGATAAACGTTTATCCATTAGGTTCCTGTGTATTATTAGGGTTATATTAAATATAAGGGTTAGAAAAGTAGAAAAGTGGGCCTGGAAAAGTCACCGACCAATCGAATTACACCACAGGCGGTTGCCATTTTCGACGTTTTGTACTTGCAGTTTGTAAACATTGGAATTAGGGCACAGAGACGGAAGAAGAGCTGAGGCTTGGACCTTTACAGACTCATGTTGTTAGGCTTCCGACGGATGACGGAATTACGGCGAGAGGACAGAAAAGACTGGGTGTGCGTGATGCGTCAAGATGGGCCAATATTCTGCGTGTTTACGCGGCTGTTGGTTGTGTCGACGGGGCTGGAGCGGTCTTTTTGGTTTTGAGCAAAAGGACCCGACTGGCGGATGCATGATAAGCTTCGAAGAGATAGAAAGAGAGAGATATCTTTATTTGGCGACAGTCCGGTGTGTCGGATGTAGCGGGGGATGCAGCGTGATTGGGTGTGATACGACCTTGTACTTCGTGCTTAGAAATAACCAAACAGCATCTCGTGAAACAGCAAGGAAATAAGCACGCAGCGCATCTGTACAACATCACTCACACAAAGTGACGACGGGGAAAAACCCCCTCCCCCCCGTGCCAAGACTTGGGCCCTCCGAAAGGGTGGTCAGCACGCGGAATGTGCAATTCGGACACTTTGTGCCATCGAACACGCCACGGCGCAGCACAGCGAAAAGATGCAGAGATAAGAGACATGCGGGGCGTGGGACAAATCATGGCTTGTGCGACCAATCAACGACATGCGCTACTGCGGGGGAGTTGCTGGCCGGGATATAAAAGGACTGCTGCTCCGTTTTGGCAATGTGAGACACTGATGATTCAGACCAAGCCCAGTGTCTCTTGTATCTCTCTACATCTCTATCTTTCATCGTAACCTCTTGCTCACCATGCGCTCTAGGCTCGCCATCTCCACCATGTCCCTCGGCCACCCCATCCTCCACCGCCTCCAAGTCGCCGCAGCCCACGACTACTCCGGCATCGAACTCTGGTTCGACGACCTCCTCTCCCTCGCCTAAGAAGTCACCCTCAAACATGATCCCTCTTTCACAGTCACAACCCCCGCCACCATCAACACCCTCCTGCTCCCCGCCCAATTCGAAGCCGTCCGCACCATCTGCAATCTCTGCCAAACCCTAAACTTCACCATCCTCAACCTGCAGCCCTTCCTCCTCTAGGAAGGCGCTATCGATTGTGCCGCGGCCGTCCGCAAGCTGCAGGATCTCGGCCACTGGATCACGCTGGTGCACGAACTGCACGATGACGCCATCCACATCGCAAGCACCATGGCGCCCGCCATGGAAATCTCTACCGACCTTAACCTGGCCCGCAAGGACCTGCGGGCCGCCACGCTGCTCGCCGCTGCGGCTGATCCACCTGTGTGCATATCCTTCGAGGTATTGTCCTAGGGCACGCGAATCGATACGTGGGAGCAATTGTGGGCCCTGGAGGTTTAGATAAGGCACACAGTGGCGTGTTCACTATAGTATAGTTTATGGTATTTGTTCTCCGAGTCAAGGTACCTCATGTCACGTGACTTGGCACATTCGATTTACTTGTATGTAGAGTGTATATACAGAGACTTTAATAGTAGTTGCCACTACCATGTTGCCATATCTGCTGTCACTGCCCATACTCACCCCGCATATCTCCAAACCCAGACCCCGGCGCAAACCCTAGATTCGCCATAAACCGCGCTTCCACATCAACTCCCTCGCTCCGATTAATCGACACCAGCTCGTCTAAGATGCTCTGGTGATCACTAGCGTGTGCCTGGTGGAACGCCACCAGGGGGGTCTGCTTATGGTCTACCGGCTGATGCGCATGCGGATGCACCGGGGCCACCGGAAACGCCATATATTGGTGGCTGTGATGCGGAGGCGGGTGGTGATGATGTTGGGGAGGTCTATGCGGATCATGGCCGGCCATCAGCACCACCGGGGTTTGTTCATATGGCTGGGCTCCGGACCCTGTCGGTATCGACCGCACATGAGGCGGCAAAAATGTTGACGCCGAATACATCTCCGGTACTTCTTCCTCCTCCGCCGCCGCCACCACCACCGCCTCTTCATCCGCTTGCATCTGTGTCCGCATTGCCTCCCCCCCTCTCCCCCTCGACTCCACTGAAACCTCAAACGGCGCCCGCGTACTCCCCACCAACGGCGACTGCACCTTATCCGTATCCCACTCCAGCGCCAACCGGTACCGTAGATTCGCCCACCGCTGCCGATCGGCCCCCTTGACGCTGGGGAGTTCCCCAATGATCCGGGAAATCGTGCAGAGAACGGGCGGCTTCCCCGAGGCAAAGAGCCCTTGCATGTGCTCGATGCTCTCCATGAGCGACCACATCAGCGATGACCGGGTGTCGGCGGTGGACAGCATTGTGATGGTGAGGAAGACGATTTGGAGGAAGATGGCTGACGGGGTGGTCGGGGGGAGTGTTCCGATGGAGTTGCAGAAGGCAAAACGGGGCTGCAGGAGGCGGCCGAGGGAGTTTAGGTGAATGATGGGTGTTCGGGGTTGCAGCGAGTTATAGTGCAGCGGGATGCTCTGGCATGGCGTCTTGGCCAGATGTATAATGAGGCGCGTCAGCTGATTAAAGGTACTGGTTGTGTTCGCCGGGTATGTGGGGAGGCCGGACATGACACGTTGGCTGGGCGCCGTCCAGACCTCCGCATCGCCGGCGCGGTCGTTGGGTAGGGGAAAGTAGCCGCTGATGGCCTCCGGGTCGTAGTTGGTGGGTATCCGGAGGGCCCGGCAGGCCAGCGTGTCGAGGACCAGGCAGGCCATGGAGCTCCGGCAGAACTGGAGATAGTGCGGGGATTTCTGGTCGACGGTGTTGTAGGTCTGAATCATCTGGCAGGCAAAGGCGACCAGCAGCGATCCCATCCGGACATTGTCTTTGCCGAAGGAGGCCAGACTGAGGATCAGTAGGCCGTTGACCTTTTGCAGCATGTTGGGCAGGTCGCGTTCGGGGAACAGCGGCCGTTCGGTCTCGCCTAGTGTGGGCAAAAGGGAACGGGACGTCTCGTAGAGTTCTTCTGGCCCGGGTTGCCGGCGGTAGACGACGCCGGCGGGATCGAGGACGGAGGCAATGGCTAGGGTAGACCACAGTTCGACATCTTTGACGGGCTGATTGGTGATTTCGGCAAGTTGGTGCAGCCGGGGTAGATCGAGGATCGGTAGCCAGCAGTGGACATATGACTTGTAGGTGGCCAGCAGATGCAAAGTAGTCGACGGCAGCCGATATCGCGCATCCGCCGCATCTGTCTCCGTCTTAGCCTCAGCTGTTAACTCCACATTCACCGGAGCATCTTCCGAAGCTGTTACTGGAGCTGCTGCCGGCCCAGACATCGGCCTATCCGAACCCCCATCCCCCTTCACTGTTTCCCCTCCCGACGTCGTCCCCTCCCCATCCAAATAATCCCCATCCTCCTCTTCCCCCTCTGCCAACATCCTCTCCACCGCCCTCCCCACCCCACCCTCCCCCCACCTCCTCACCAATCCCGCCGCGCCCCTCCCCCTCAACACCCTCCGGCCCTCCGCCCTCTCCAACAGCCCCCTCAACCTCCTCTCGGCCCCGGGACACTCGTCAAACAGCCAGACGAGCGCACACTGCAGCGTCCGAATCAGGCCCGTCCGCACACCGCGTTTCTTGGGCGTGACGTTGTAGGTGCAGGGGCGGCGGAGGAAGGTGCAGGAGAAGCATTGGGGGCGGGCACCGTTGCATTTTTCGCGGGCAGTGCGGCATTGGTCGCAGGCGCGGGAGACGCGTTGGCGTTTGGAGGGGGGGGCCGAAGTAGGAAGAGGCGGGTGTGGTTGGGGGGAAGTCTGAGAAGGAGAGGGCGGATCGATGGATCTGCGCTTGGTGGACATGACGAGAATCTGGGGCAGTGGTCGGGTGTAGCGGTTATATTCAAGCTTGGGCCGGCTGCTTGCTGGTGGTAGATTGGATAGATGATGTCTGTGTAACAGACGGGCCGTTTTCTGGGAGTTGCTCTATGTGGATGTGGTAATTGCCCTGTTACAGCAGTGTACTCGATGGTGACAGCAACTACCTTGACGGATAAACAAACTGGCCCTTATTAATCAGATAAGTGCTGGCCACCTCAAAATCTTGAACAAAAAGATGTCCCGTGGGAAATCCAGGAAAAATAAATCAGCAACTTTGGACTTGCGAAAGTTGCCGGCGCAAAGAGGCATGTTGTAGAATTTATCCACTGGTAAACAAGTCTCCGTGGTGTGCCTGGGTAGTCTCCACTTGGTATCCCTGCACAAAGCGCCAGGTGGTTGATTGTTTATCCGGCAGGCCGACTTAAATGGACTTAAATGGCACTGTTGGTCCTGTTGGTGCAGTTACACATGCTGTTATTTTTGTCTGCTTAATATGAGTGGTTTTGTTATTGAGGAAAAGAGTACCAAGGCAGTTATCGGTCTGTCATGTTGATGAATTGTATTTTTACCTACTATGTCACTACAGATGTATCTTAGTAGAGTGGCTCTGATAGGTCAGTCTGAAAGAATGAAAAAGAGTTGACGTTTTTCACGGGTGGCAGTACCTTAGCACATCATTGTAGGCGATGATCTCTTAAAAGTCACTTTGTATTCATGGCCAACCCTACTGAGTCAATCACATCAACCTTACCCCATTCAACGACTGTTATAACCCTAAACAGAATCACCAATCGTCAATTTTATTAGGGTTGGATATTCACCCAGGATGGCGGTCCCCGATTAGCCGGCCAATATACTAACAAGCGGGTGATCCTATGTCTAGACTTCAACAGTCCCCCTCTCAATCAACCCCCCCAGCTCACCACAAAACAGAAACTGCCCCCTCCATGACCACTCTCCCCCCTTTCGCCATGTCCCCGCCTACCTCCCCCCGGCTCCGCTTCCCATCTCCCGCCTCTATAGTCCTAACTGGGACCCGCGGCTCCGGCAAATCAACCCTAGCCGTCATCGCCTCCTCCGCCATGAAACGCCGCGTCATCGACTGTGAAAAGATCTTCCAGCAGACTATGCGCGTCTCCAGCGGTGCCTACATGAAAGCGCATGGCACCACCAAGTGCCATCGGGCCCAGGCAGCGATATTGCAGGATATCCTGCGGGACCACGGGCAGCGGAATATCATTGTGTGTTGGTGGGCGGACCGGGAGGTCCTCGGGTTGCTGCGGGATTTCGCGGCGTATAATCCAGTGATCCAAATCCTACGGGACGCCGAGGCCATACAGGACCATTTGAAATTGGAGACGTTGGAAAAGGCACAGTACGTTGTGGCAGCGAGCACCGCGCTATTCCGCACGTGCAGTAACCTGGAGTTCTACAACATCTCGGAGCGACTGCAGCGGATAGAGAGCACGTGGGACCCGGAGAGCATTGACTTGGAGCACCGGCCGGCCCCGTACTTGGCCCTGAAACGAGCCGAGAGGCACTTTCTCAAGTTTCTGTCTCTCGTGATGCCGCCGGGGTCCATCCCGTTTATCGAATCGGCGTTCCCGCTAGCAGCAATCCCGGTTGAGGACCGCCAATTTACATATGCCATGTCCGTGAGGCTATCGACGCTCCTCCAAAACGGCTTCGACCTCGACATTGAGAGTCTCGAGACGGGCGCCGATGCCATCGAGGTCGTCATCGATGACTTGGATGTTTTATATGGGGGTCCCCGACGACCGGCGCCGGAAATCCTCTTGTCCGAAGACCGCGCGGCGACCATCACCCGGCTATTCGGAACTCTCCGCCGCGACACCGTCATCCCGCTCATCTACCACGTCCTTCTCCCCTGCCCTATCATCAGCTTCGACAAGACCCCCTGGCACAACCTCTACCTTTCGTATCTATCGCACGGCCTGAAATTATCCTGCGAATACCTCACCATTGACCTGCGTCTCCCCACCTACGACATCACCCTTGTCGCCCAGAAACGCCTCAACTCCAAGCTAATCGGCCACTTCATCCTGCCACCGTCGGCTTCGCCGTCTCCGGCAACCACGTGGATGAACCCTTTGTGGCTCACCCACTACTGCCGCGCGCAATCCCTCGGCTGCGACCTCGTCCGCCTCATCAAGCCTACGGCCACTGTCCAGGACAATTTTGACATCAACCACCTCAAGGCCGCCATAACTCTCTCCCTGCGCACCCCCCTCATCGCCTTCAATGCCGGCAACCGCGGCCGCCACTCGGCCATCATGAACCAAACACTCACCTCGGTCGGCATGCACCCGACACCCAGCTACGTCCAAGACACCCCGCACCCGCCAATCCCCCGGCTGACCGCCCAACAAGCAACGGCCGCCCTGTACGCCTCGTTCCTCTTCGATCCGATGAAACTATACGTCTTTGGTGCCAAGGTCGACTACTCGCTGTCCCCAGCCATGCACAACCGGGCCTTTGTCGCCCTCGGCATCCCCCACTACTACTCTCCGTACTCCACGTCGACGCTCCGCGGCATCAAAGAGCTCATCGACGACCCGCACTTCGCCGGCGCCTCGGTCGGTCTCCCCTTCAAAGTTGAAATCATTGCCCTGACGCATTCCCTCTCCCGGCACGCCCGGGCCATCGGCGCCGTCAACACGTTGATCCCCGTGCGCCAGTTGAACCCCGACGGGAGCATCCCCTCCGACACTTCACTCATCAGCAGCCGGAACCGCGCGGGTACCGTCCGGGCACTCTACGGCGACAACACTGACTGGATCGGTATCCGCGCCTGCCTCCGCCGCGGCCTCTCGCCCGCCAATGCCGTGCTCCCATCCACCAGCGGCATCGTCGTGGGTGCGGGCGGCATGGCGCGGGCGGCCGTCTACGCCATGTTGCAACTGGGCGTCAAGAACATTGTCGTGCACAATCGGACACTGGAAAATGCCCAAAGAATGGTCTCGCACTTCCAGGGCGTCCTTGCCCGTGGGGATCTCCCGCAGCTGACGACGTCGCCCACCGACCCGTCTTCGGAAACCCCCACACGCTTCCACATCCTGCCTACTCTCGACGCCCCGTGGCCGCCCACCTTCCGCAAACCGACGATGATTATCGTCTGCATCCCCATCCACGCCATCGGCAACGTGCCTGCCCCGCACTTCGAGGCGCCGGCCTCGTGGCTCTCATCGCCGATGGGCGGCGTCGTCATGGACCTCGGGTACAAGCGGCTGGACACGGCGATTCTGCGGCAGGTGCGGGCGCTGGCAGGGCGGGGGTGGTTGACGATGGACGGGCTGGATTTGCTGCCGGAGCAGGGGTTTGCGCAGTTTGAGTTGTTTACGGGGAGGCGGGCGCCGAGGAGGGCGATGAGAAGGTTTGTGTTGGAGGCGTGGAGCGAGGAGGGGAGTGAGAGGGAGGGGGGTGAGGTGCGGGAGCGGTTTGCGGATATTGGGGAGCAGGAGCCGTAGGGGACAGTTGTAGTGTTGTGTGTTTGTATGTAGCATCTATAGAGGTGATACCCGTTATAGAGTGAGGCCTTTTGGTCTGATTTTTTAGTCTTGGTTTATCGGTGTGTGGTTGTTGGCTGCTGTCATTTGATGAGGTCATAGTTACACGAGATTAGTGGGTCTTGGGCGGTAACGCAAGATAAGCTGCTTCCTACAGTTTTTTTACTATGTGAAAACTCAAGCTTCAAGTATCTTTTATTATATAGAGTAATTTTCACTGTGTTTCACTGTCTCTGAATAGCCTGTAGTCCTCTTTTTCTTTGTTCTTTTGTGTGTCTGCCATCGTTATTTATAAGCAACAATAGAACCAAAGCACTGGATCTACAGTGGCATTTACAGGGCCTCGCTGGCAGATAAAGTGGAGCGCCCCAAGCCCTGGAACCAATAAAATAAATCCTTGGATAAATTCACGATTTTCCGTCTTTGACACAAATCTCGGCCTCACCCAACACCTCATTTATCTATTTCACACCCCTCCACACTTCCCTCCACATACCCGCACCTCCACCTCAGCCACCTTCTCCTCTGCCTCCGGCCCCAACCCCTGCTGCTACACATGCCGCACCTGGACCACCACCTCCCTCGCCAAAAAGAAAAAAACTCTGCACCAAAGACCTGCACAAACACAACGCCCACGGATGTACCGGGTGCTCCGTGCTCCTCTACGCCCTCTCATCAACCACAAGTATCGCCGATTTCCCGGCGTCGGTTTTGCTGGCGACACCGATGGCCGTGAATCGGAGTGGAAGTGGCAATGGGAATGGGAACGTAAAGAGTAGCAGGGATATCCCGGAGGCGGAGGGGGTACGGGGAAGTGGGGGATAGTGAGCATTTATTCGGAGGAGAGTGTGGTGAGGTTGGGATTTCGGAGGCATAAGGAAGAGAAGGCAGTGGCGGAGGCCTGGAATAGGGGCTTCTTTTATCTTGGTGTGCTAAACAGGTGGCTTGGAGTCTGCAAACTGCCACATAAGCGGTGTTAAATCACTGATAAAAGTTGCACACGATCTGTAAGTTGTCATGGGACAATCCTAAGCCTGTTAACCTTAACGATAGATAGGCGACCTACCCCCACACTTCCGCCTCATCGATAGCTTCTGCATCCTCCAAAACTGCCCCCGCCTCAAATCCTTCCAGATCGCCGCAATGGATGACATCTTCGAGTCCGCCAACCCCACCATTATTCTCGTTCTCGATAATCAGGATGCAAAGAGGATTCCGGGGTTCACCCCGGGGTACCCGCGGCCGGCGGTCGGCAAAGTGCCGCGGTCGCGCACCTTCCCCGTTTCCGGCTCCGAGAGGCGGACATCACTGAGAATCGGAACAACGTCACCCAGCCCGGCCAATTCACCATGGAGCCACCCCGCACTCCCCTTGTCATCTTCCCCTGCTTCCTCGGCATGCACTGCAACCGCAAAAACACCGCCGCCACCGCCTTTTTCAAAAAGAAGCCCCACCTCACCGAGTATATTTCCCTCGTCAAGGAATACAGCCCGTGGTAACTCATACAGCCCGCCGATGTACTCAGCGCCTTTGCCGGCGTCACCGGGCGCTTCAGCCGGGCCTAGGAGACCCGTTTCTGGCACGGGATCCTCGAGCGGTACCTGCTCCAGTCGCTCTTTTGGCGCTACGCCGACGATAACGATGAGGTTGGTAGTCTAATACATAACACCAAGAAACCCCCGCGAGCCCGCGTCGTTGAAATCCCCTCATGGTCCTGGGCCCACCAGCCCTCCCGACAAGTCATCTACGTCCTCCCCTCAACCCGCCTCCCCCGCACAATCACCCCTGTTCCCTTCTACATCACCGTGCAGAATACCTCAACTTCAAATTCCCTCGTCGAACTGTCCCTCCGGTAGCCCAAAGGCAACCCCGCCGAGACGGACCCCCTGCGCTCCACGCGCTGCCGGCACACCGAAAATTGCTTCAAGTGGCACTGTGACGCTATCAACATCGTTGCCGGGATGGCAGCCCTGGAATATTCGGGGGCTCTCTTGCTGAATGCCCTTGTTGTCTCCGTGGGCATATCAGTCGCCGAGGAGCCCATTGTATGGGATGATCCGTTGCTGGGGTTGGAGCCGAGTAGCTGTGATAGGGTGGCGCTGGTGACGAGGCTTTTGTTGATTATGGAGCCGGTGGATGATCGGCCATTTGTGTATCGGTGGGTGGGGTATTGCCATATAGCAAATTTAACGAGAGGATTGCTAGATCAATGACGTAATCTGCAGTAGAAAACAATAGTTCTTATATGAGTGAGCATCACGGGCCACAGTACGATGACAGCTTATTCTCGGGGTATCAAGTATATATATATATATCAAAACATAATGGTATCAAGGCACAACAACATGCCACCCTCTCTTCTCCACCCGCCATTACACCCGCTTGCCAATAGGCCACGCCGCCTCCGGTCTCGCCGCACTCTCCATCGTACACTGCCACAACAGCCTCTTCTCCCCATCCAAGTTCCCCGTAATTGAATGCCACACCCCTTTATTATGAAACACAACCAAGTCCCCCTCCTCCCACGCATGCGCATAGATATACTCCGGCCTCACGCTCTTCCCCATCAACCCCCGGATCTTCTCTCTAACCTCCTTGATATCCGTAATCTCTATCACCGCCCCCGTCTCCGGGTCCGTCGTCCGCAGCGCATACACACAACACCCCACAATCTGCAACAATGGCCGATCCGGATACGCCGGGTGCTTCCACACCATCGGATGCACTTGCGCATCCTCCCACGTCCAGTCCGTCAACTCCTCCAACTTTCGCTCCATCCCCGCACTGCAAATCGTCAACCCGTCCTCTGTCGCCTGGCAATCCCTGATAAACTCATACGCCTTGGGCGCATACTGGATCTCGGTGTTGAGAGCCCATTCTTGTTCCTCCTTGGTCAGGTTGTCAAAGGCTGTGGCGCCGGAGATGAAGGCGGTTGCCCCGGGAGCCATCTCTAGAGTTGAACCGTCGGCGAAGTGGACGGTTTGCGGAGGGGATTGGGGGATGATGAGGCCGTGGATGAGGGTGACGCGGCCGGGGAGGCGGCGGTGGAGGGGCATATCCATGTGCCAGCGGTAGAAGCGGGTTTGGCCAGCAGCCATCTGGGCGTCGGTGAGGGGTTTATAGTGGAATTCCTTTTGGTTCTGACAAAGGTATAGTGTTAGAAGGTGGATACATAAAAGAGAAAGTAGTAGAAGCTGAACTTACGACGTGCTTGAGGTTGAGCTCAGGGATCCCTTCGTAGTTTTCAAAGTGGCCACTTCCCAAAATACTAACCATCGGCGCCCTCGGTATCCGGTCCCCACCATTCTTACTCAGGATGTTATCCTTATCCTTGACCATCTTCTCCCCCGCCGAATGCGTATTCTTCACCTTGTCATCCCAGATGCCGGCCAGTGCCGGTAACACATTGGGGTCAATGCCCTTTTGGTTCTTGACGACAATGACTGAGTATTGCCAAAGGGCATTCTGCAGAAGCTCCCGGTCAGACTGATCGAGGAAGGAGAGGGAAGGGGTGAGCAGGCTATCCGAGGGGGCCGAGGCAGCTGAGGAGCGGAAGTAGATTTCGGCGCCAATGCGGGATTGTTTGGTGAGGTCTGAGGGCAAAGGGCGCAACTCAAAATGAGTTGAGAGGGGATGAATAGCGGCAGGCATTTTGACGGTAGCCCAATTAATGGAGCGGTGGGAACTGGGTAAAAAAATAAAAGAAGAAAATTAGAATAAAAAAAATCAAACGTCTGAGCTTGTTCGTGAACAAGGAAATCAGATCCACTTAAAAGTCCGACAGTTTTGGGTCCGGCAATTGACCCTCCAGAAGTAGAAGCAACTTTGATATATGTGGTGGGCGGTGACAACCAAAGAGGCAGGTTCTGAAGGAGTAAACAATAGGAGATTGCAAAAAAGTTGATGAAAGCGGGTGGCTTTCCTCTTATGTATTATTTAGGTTTCCCAGGAAGGAGCTCTTTTTGTCATCTTCAAGTGATATATATATAATAATCTCCATTCTCGGCTTAGAAACTAAAACCCGCACTTCGCCAAATAGAACCAACCCGCCGGAACATCGGCACTTTTTCGCTTCAGCCATTTACACAGCAAATCAAACAGACAAAAATGACAAAAAGAGTCTACATGTCATCTTCAGGATCCCATCCCTCACGCGGCCCAGACAAAAGCCATGCACTTCGTGACAATCGCGGACGGCGAGAGACTCGTGCGAGATTTAATATATGTATGTACATAGGTAAGCCGCTTTAGTTTGCAGGTGGAGAGGGGCGGCGGAGAAACAATCATGCACATAATTGGATGCATAGATGGGATTCACGATAATCGTGGGGAAGGCGGGGAGAAAGAAAGACTAAAAGATACGAAATTGTTAATTAATCATGGACAATAATCCAGACCCCGCATGTCTGCCGAGTTCGTTTCTGTAGTCAACTGAGTATCTAGTTAGGCAACCGGAGGTCATCCTGCCGTTCTGCGCTGGCCGATGTTTCTGTTGTTATCACTGGATAGATCTGTCAAGACTGACAAGGCGATGCTTAGTCGGGTTGTACATTTGTATGTAAACAAGTACGTAAACGACCCTGGTAATCAACGGGTGTTGATGAAAACTCGCCCGTAGTTTGCAGATGTCCGAGCACACTTTCCCTGCTTCCCGCTAAGCATGTATGTGTGTAGATAAATCTCATTGTTTCACGGTGGGTTGCCGGTCAAGAGGAAAAGTGCAGGACAGCTGCCTGCAGACTATATGTGTTTACGGTTTGCATGTGCGGTTTTCCTTTTTTTTGTCTCGTTTCGAGTGTCTTGTGTCATTGCAAATCTAAAGACATGCCATATGTCTGTACTGTATTTTTGTCTACAGAGACCTCCGGTCACAAATGGAGACTTCTTACCAAACAGGGTACCATCGATGGAACTTCGTGATAGTCTATACTTTACGAGGCCTTCATGACAAATGGTCTACTGAGAAAAAAAATAGTACTGCGAAGTGTCTGCAGCGCGGGGGATCTAGCTCGACCGTTTATTGGAGACCTGAAAAATGCCGGGCGAGATGAAGGTGGACCGAAAATATCACAGGTGTGGGTTATAACCCTTATGTATGAAAAATCTTTTTTTTTTTAGAAAAAAAGTCTGAGAAACCTGAAGTGATGTGATTAAGGAAAAAAAGTGATGATTTCATGCAGCTCATAGCATGAATATATATGTGGAAACTGATGTATATATACAACTTGTGTCAGGCATTTTATTTCTCTTTTGTGCGCATGTAAGCGTGTGTTGCGGATGTAGCCAGAGTATGCCGAATGAACTTTTTGCCACCGTAGACATCTCTGCCCCGATTGGCATTCACACACCGCACACTGCAATTGAATACGATTTAACATTGAGGTATAAACCCTAATTGAAACTTGATATATACTAAACAAATATAAATAAATATACATGTATACCGTAGTACAAACCCACCAACCCACCTTGGCGACCCACGCCGAACGACATAGATATCGCCTGGACCTCGATGGTTCATCCATGTTATGAAGCGGCAAACGCGGGGAACACAAGGTATCCCGACGTAATGTCGTTATACTTGAGTTAGGGGTGTCTGGGTGTTTGGCAGGTTGACAGTGGGATGGCGGCTGTGGGTTTGCGTCAAAATGTGGGCGTTTTAGGAAGACATGTAAGGCTTTGTAGGTGACAGATGAGGAAAAGTCTGGAGATAAACAGAGACCCAGATATTATATCAGAGGCCGCATGTCTTCGGAAGATCCTGACATGCAAATTTTGAGCAGTGACACCAAAGATGCACCAAGAGAAATCTACATTCACATTAAACTTTTGACCCGCTGTAACTGCCAGGCTCATAATTTGTGTCTTTCATCTTTTCCCAGAGAAAACTTGGCATTGCCTGACCGAAGAGGAGATATTGACCACATCACCAAACCCACATCAGCGCGAGACGACATTCCACGTAACCCTTATCCTTGGATACTCGGCCGAGGACAATGAGATATCAAAGATAGATATATACATTTGGCGACATAGATACTCACAGATTGTCTCAATATTAGTCTCTGTGGGAGGAGTATATAGATTCAGATATGACTGAAAAGGGTATATATCCGCAACCTGACGTGGGAGATATTCTCAGAAGCACGAGAATTGAGGTTTTAGGGGGGAGTGAGTTGGTGGGTGAGCGAGTGGGGGTACGTAGTGTGAAGGAGACTCTACGTAGCATAGAATGAGAGGTGGTCGATATACACTGATGGCGTGTCATTCCTCCCGCGAGTACGATACCTCTTGGTGAGAATTTTCACGTTTTCTAAAAAATTAACAAAAATCCAGAATCTACCCAATCGTAACTGGGAAAGCAACATGTGTTACAGACTACTAATTGATTTACTCTAATTAGTATAGTATTAATAGAAATATCTCATTAAAGAACTAAGTAACTAAGAGAACCAAAATGAGCCGGGTTAGGGCAAGTTGATAAAACTCTATCCAATCCACTAAATGACCCTTATCCCCTGCTTAACCCAAACATAATAGGGTCACAGACTCTAACAACATATCAACTCTGTAAATTGACAGTTGACCAGATATCCTGAGTTACAACAAACCAAACAATATATGAAGTAACCCATGCACCCTTACCTTAATTCCCTGAAGTATTTAGCCAGCCCATCAATCCAGCAATCAACCAAAAAAGTGAGAAGAAAAAAGACGGACATGCGATATATGATCCCCAGGAGCCTTTCGTGCGTGAAATTTGACGAGTCGGACAATGGGTTTTGCCCGATATCACAGCGTGCCGCGAGCTGCTAGGGCTGTCGTACACATTGCAGATTGTCCAGGTGGTCTGCTGGTTCTGTCTGGCGAGCTATTTATGGTAGAATTATAGGTGAAAATCCAAACAGTTTAAGAAATATAAGGACAAGAATGACACATTGTCAATACTTGATCTTGACAGTCGATCTTTCTCCAAAAAAAAAAAAAAACGTGCCCAGTCAGACATTCAGATTTCTAAAGGCGTTCCTGAATATTATTATATTGATGCATGTGATGGACGAGCTGCTGGGAGGACCCCTTGGCCTTGGATGATCCTTCAAGTGAGGATATCATCGCTGTGCTAGGGATTGGAAATCAGAGGAATGAGGTGTGTAATTGGCGGAGGAGATGGTGGGGTGAAGAGAGAGGTAGCTTGAGATAAGAAGGAAAAGAAAACAAAGACGTTTTGTTTTGGTGAATACATACTTTGAAGACCAGGACTTTGTTGTTTAGCAGTCGTGTATTTGACTGCTTTTTCTGACTGAAATTAGCTATTTTCGTTGACATCTCTTTTCGTATAGCACTAGCTCAGTCAGTTACATCACAAAGGCAGAAATTCGGCGTCACAAATCCTTCCTCGCCATACTCGTCACCTCTCTTCTATCCTCCGCGGCAACATCCCGCCGTCGTGTCATCACACGCACCCACACATTTCCAAATATTTACCCAATACCACCCTCTGCAGCCTGGCCTCCCACCAACATAATCCTTCCAGAGCGTACTTCGTTTGCATCACATTTCTCGAGCCCCCAAACCCCAAACCACAAGACCCACATTTGCAGTTCGAACATGGCCCCGGGTCGCCCCGTCGATCCACCACCAGCCATGCCCAAGGTATAAAAGCTCCGGATCCTCACTGTTTGGCCTCGAATCCCTCCGTTAATTGTTCATTTGACAAGGCCCCCACTTTCACCTGCTCATATAGAGCCTGCTCACATCACCCCTTCCATTATCAACATCTTTTAACTTTCCTCAAAGCAACTGCCCCTTTCAATACTTCTTCCCTCTTCCTCCAAAATGGCCGCCTCTTGGCTCCATTCGGTCAAGGCCAAGGCCACCTCCCTCTCCGCCTGGAAACTTCCCAAGCAAACCTCCACGCTTGCACCGCCCTCCGTCTGGACCAACGCCGACATGGACCCCGTGCCCCCGGCCAAGCGTACCTGGTCCATCTGGACCTGGATGGGCTACTGGTGCTCCGACGCCATCAACATCGGCACCTGGGAGGCCGCGTCGTCGATTGTTGCTGTGGGGCTGACGTGGCGGGATGCCATTCCGATTGTCGTGGTGGCTACCACGGTTGTCGCGGTTCCGATGGTGCTGAACGGGGCGATGGGGGCCCGGTTGCATATTCCATTTTCGGTGGTGGTGCGGGCGGCATTTGGGTATTATTTTGCGTACTATTGCATTGTCTCGCGGGCGGTGTTGGCTGCCTTCTGGCTTGGCGTGCAGTCGGTGTCCGGGTCCCAGTGTATTATGATTATGCTCGAGGCCATCTGGCCCTCGTACGGGCGCATCCACAACCA
Source organism: Ambrosiella beaveri (assembly GCA_030294605.1). NCBI lineage: Eukaryota > Fungi > Ascomycota > Sordariomycetes > Microascales > Ceratocystidaceae > Ambrosiella > Ambrosiella beaveri. Next base: position 43,633 of record JARQWA010000061.1, read on the forward strand.
GCTGCCGGCGGAGGCCGGAATGACGACGCAGGGGATGCTTTCCTACTTTCTTTTCTGGGTCGTGCAGATGCCGCTGCTGCTGATTCCGCCGCGGAAACTCAAGTGGCTCTTTGCTGCCAAGATGATTGTGGCGCCTATCGTCGCCTTGGCCACGCTCGGCTGGTGTGTGCACCAAGCCGGCGGCGCCGGCGACATCTTCAACCAAAAAGCGTCGGTCTCCGGGTCCAACAAAGCCTTCCTGTGGCTCTCGTGCATGACGTCCATCACCGGCTCGTGGTCGACCATGGCCTGCAATATTGCTGACTTCTCGCGCTACTCCAGGACGCGCACCGGCCAGTTCATCCAGCTGCCCTTCATCCCCGTCATCTTCACCCTCTGCTCCGTCCTCGGCATCATCACGACGTCGGCCGGCTTCGTCATCTGGGGCGAGTACCTCTGGAATCCCCTCGACATCCTCGGCAAGTGGCTGCTGATGGGCCATGGCGGGCGGGCGGCTGCCTTCTTTGCGGCATTGGCCTGGTTCATTGTGCAGGTGGGGTCCAACATTACGTCCAACTGCATCTCGGCGGCCAACGACCTGACGGTGCTGTTCCCCAAGTATGTCAATATCCACCGGGGGTGCATCATCACGGCGATTCTCGGTGGGTGGGTATTTGTGCCGTGGAAGATTCTGGCGTCGGCGACTTCGTTTCTGTCGTTTATGGGTGGGTATGCAGTGTTCCTGGGACCGATTGCGGGCATCATCATCTCGGACTACTGGCTGGTGCGCCGCATGCACGTGGATGTCACGGCCATGTACAACCCCAACGGCCGCTACCACTACTGGCACGGGCTCAACTGGCGGGCACTGGTCACGGTGCTGTGTGCATCGTCGCCGAACCTGCCGGGGCTGGCCAAGGCGATTAATGCCAAGACAGTGCACATTTCCAAGGGCAGTTCCAAACTGTATACGTTCAACTACTTGTTTGGCATCTCGGTGGCAGCCGTGCTGTATTGGGTTTTGTGCGTGATTTCGCCGCCGAGGGAGACGTTTGTGAGCAAGACGATTCATGGATTGAGTGGTGTGGAGGTGGCGAACGGCGAGGAGGCTTCGGAAGAGGGGAGCGTCAAGATGAATAAGGCCACTGAAAGGAATTTTAGGTTTATATAGGGCGTATATTTTGATACATATTATTGTTCTTTTGCTGAATTTATTATGTTCATAGTCTTGGGATTGTCAATCTTAATGTCTGCTCCTATATATGTACGCATGCATCTTCCCCAGTCCCCCGGTCCTCCGCCTAGTAGATGTACCGGAACTGCGGGATCGCCTTGTCTGTCCGATCCACCAGATTCAACTCACTATCCACATCCAAGTCCGCCAACCCCTCTCTCTGCCTCTTCTCCCGCACATGATTAACACACATCAAGTAAAACCGCAACCCCAAGCACGCTGCCGCCGACACGGAAAAGCACACAATCATCGACAAAAACCCTGACGAATACCCCGGCGCTTCCCGCCCGAAAAACAAGTACGGCCCAATGATATTCCCCGCACAATACGCCATAAACGTCATCGCGCTCACCGTCGTCTTCTTTGTCATCCCCCCAACATTCGAGCTCGTCATCGCCATCACCATCGGGAACGATACGGAAAACGAAATCGTTAGCCCGATACCCATCAGGCGGGCGACGCGGTGCGCGGCCGGCAGCTGGCGGACCATGACAGCACCGGCGACGGCGAGGAGCATGCCAAATGTCATGAGGAGGGTGCGGATGTTACGGAGGTGCGAAGAAAGGGTGGTGGTGAGGAGGACGAGGACAAGTTGGAAGGCGGGGCCGATCATGTTGAGGAGGAGGGAGCGGAGGGTGGAGTAGCCGAAGCCCTGAATGACGATGGATCCAAACTGTGGGTGGGTTTTGTTAGTATTTGATAAGGAAGGTGGGGCCGAATGTGTGGGGCCGGGTATAGGCCGGCAAAACTTACAGTAACGAGGCCATTGTTGGGAATGCTGCAGCTGAGCTGGATCACAACGAGGAACCACGAATACGGATCCGTCAGCGCCTCTACCATCTGGTCCATCCGCCACTCATTCCCGCTCACCGTCGTCAGGTTATCTTTAACCCTGAGGACTGCTTTGGCCCTCTCCTCCTCGGTCAAAAACCGCGCACTCAATGGCTCATCCGGCAATCGCCACCACACCAAGAAGCTTGTCGCCACTGTGACACCGCCAAAGATTAAGAAAATCACCTTCCACGGCGCCATCGTGTCGACGTGCCCGATGGCATAGCCGAGTAGGCTGCCAAACAAACTAGCGCATGAGTTGCCGAGGAACCAGGCGCCCTGACGCATGGGCTGCTCGTGGCGCTTGTAGAACATGGAGATGAGCAGGGTGAGTGCGGGGGCCATGGGGGCTTCGAAGACACCAAGGAGGAAGCGGAGAGGGAGGAGGCTGCGGGCGGACTGGGCGGTGGCGTGCAGCATGAGGAGGGAGCCCCAGATGAAGCTGGCACTGATGTTAGATGAGGGGAATATAGACAATGAGAATAGAGACTTACAGGGAGATGGCGACGACTTTGCCAACGGGGAAGCGGACGAGGATGATGCTGATGGGATAAGAGGCGGCGAGGTAGCCAAAGTAGTAGATGCTACCAGCCCAGGAATAGTCGAGGCCGGTGAGATGCAAGTCGGTGCGGAGACCGATCAGCGCGGCATAGGACAGACAAGACTTGTCGAGGAACTGGAAGAAGTAGGCAAAGGCCATGATGGGCAGGAGACTGTGTGTGTAAGTGTGTGTTGGAGGAAGTCATACTTGATTTCTTTAGGGATGATGCTTACTTGAGGTCAATCTTCCGGAGGATACGCTTGTCTTCAGACTCGGTGAGCACAAGATCGGTGGTCCCTCTGATGAGCTCGTGGGCCTTTTGGGCAAAGATGCCCGGCGGCTGCTTGACGGCGGCAATAGCGGGGTGTTTCTCGTCTGTCGACATTGTGTGTGACGGCCACTCTAAAGAAGACAATGAATCAAGCAGACAAGATAAAAAAAAGAAATCCAAAAAGATAGCAGACTGTAAAATTTACAATCTCCTCCAGCGCCATTCCCAAAACGGCCCCACTCCCACATTTATATAAACCCCGGAATAAGAAAAAACGCTAAAGATAGCCCTCTTCCCTTACCCCGTGTCCCATATATCAATCCATCCACCCCCCAGCCGACTGATAACCTCCCACTCTCCTCCCCCGCCCACTCATCACCAGCCTCCATGGCCTCTGCCGTCCTTATCATGTCCCATGTCGTCCCCGGTCACATCAGATAAATACAAAAGATATAAACATACATATCACGGGCTCTATCAGATCCTGCGTTCTTCAACGTAACGCTGGCAGATAAATGGGGTTTCCTTGTCAGTATCAGTGCCAGTCAAATTCTGTGGTTAAAATGCGTGCAGCAAAGTCGCATTGCATACAATTTGTCTCAGTAACTATTTATTTGCATTGAATTATTATGTACAAACATAGATATCGGCGGTCGGAGTTGCGGAGGTGGATCCAATTTGCTTGCTTACACGCACGCAGTCTTGGCAAGATAGCCGACCTACAAGGGTAATAACCCTAACCCTAAAAGTCACCGCGGCAAACTTCTTCTCGCTACAAACAAAACCCTTGATACTTGGCCTGCTCCCTTACATACATTGACAAATCCACCCGGCACCCCTCCCTCTGCCTCTCCACAACCACCCCTATCAACTCTCCCGCAATCCGCCAGTTCCTCCCCAGCTTCTCCAGCCTCTGAAAGCGCCCCCGGATCCACGCCCAGTGAATCTCATCGTCCGTCTCCAACGCCACCATAAACAACGGATACCCCATACGGGCCACCGCGACGTCCCTCTCGTGTGCATACCCCTGCCACGCCAGCGCCATGATGCGCTGCAGGCAGTCTCGCTGCGCCGCGTTCAACTCGACGCCGTTGGGCGCCGCGGGGTCGCAGGAGACGGGCGGTCCAGTAGTAGTGGTCCGGCGGATGAATTCGGTGCGGAGGGCGAGGACGCGGAGGAAGTCGAGTTGTACCGCGTAAAAATAGGGGACGATCCAGCGGATGTTAGCGACGAGGCGGCGTTCGTGGCCAATTTCGGCTTCGAGGCGCTCGGCGACTTCGATGATGTCTTTGTATTTGCCGCCGACGTAATCGATGGCCTCGGCCACGGCCCGCAGTTGGCTTTCTAGCCCGGGGTTCCCCGATGTCCCTACCAACGTCGAAGAAGCCGCATCCTGCGTCCGTTCGGCGCGCAGGACGTCGCCGAGCCGAGCGATCACGTACCGCAGCTGGCAAGCCGCGCACAAAAAATCATACACCGTCCTATTCTCCAAGTCATCCACCAGCTCTACCGACGGATACCTGTCATTCCAGTACCGCCGATACAACCCCACCGCATACCCATCCAACCGCGCAAAGTTCTCCACCAAGCCCATCGGCCCTGCGGCCGCACTCGGGTCAATGTTGCGCATAATCTTGTGCAGAGAAGACGTCATGTGACCTCCTGTGCCAAAGCTGGCGGCCGCTGAATCCATGGAGCACATGCGCGTCAGGATGCGGGCGGCAAACTGGGAAAGGACGGAGGAGGACTCGGCGATGGGGGAGGAGGTGGTGGTGGAGGCAGAGAGCGGACGGGAGAGTGGGGAGAGAAGAGGGGGGAGGTAGAGTTCGATTAGCTGGGCGGTGCCGATGAGTTGCTGTTTGAGGGTGGGGATTTGCGGGGAGTGACCGTGGGAGTATTCGTAGATGAGGAGGAGGTAGAGGGCAGCGAGCAGATTGTCGATGTTGGGGGTTGTCAGGGATGAGAAGAGCTGCTGGAGAAGGGATAGGGCAGTGCCCAGATGGTGCAGAGACCGCGATGTGTCTCGCAGCGATGAACAATCCGTAGATTCCGGAGTATGCAACTCGGCAAAGAGATCAACCTCACTTTCCCCACCGCCATATTCCTCTTCCTCAGACGAATCCGACCCCGACCCCGACCCCGACCCCGACTCCATCTCGGGCCTCCGAGCCCACTCCAGCGACCGCCCACCCAGCGCCAACAACATCGACATCAACAACGGATCATCCTGCGCCTTCACACTAATAATCCTAAACAATGAAAACCTTGCCCTCTTCGTCTGCCACTGCGCCGTCAACGCCGTCTGGAAAAACTTCATCGCCTCCCAATCACTCCCCTCCATCACCACCCCGCACCCCGCCGGCCCCGCCCACTCGAGCACCGGTGGCAGCGATCCTTTTAAATACGCCAAAAACAATAACTGTCGTGCCCTCCGTTGCCCCTTGGCTCCAGACCCGGCCCCGGACCCTTCAGACCCCGACGACTGCCGAATAGCCGAAGACGTCCACCGGGCCCGGACGAGAGACGAGGTCCCAGAGGATGACGACGAAGAAGGAGTGCTCGAGGTCGGCAGAAAGGCGCAAGGGAGGTTGAGGCGGGTGCAGCGGTGGCAGATGGGGTGGGTTTCGTCACATTTTACTTTTTTATGGCGACAGGTTAGGCAGCCGGTGCGCGAGCGGGGGGCCGACCGGCTGGGGTTGCGGATGCGCGTGGGTGGCTTGGGGGTCAGCGGAGGCGAATGCATCTTGACGACTCAGCAAGTATAGAAATAAAAGGCGGCGAATATATATATAATATGTATACGTATTTATTGGGGAGGGGGGGAAATGCAGGGAAGGAAGGATCGTTGCCGCGGGTAATTGGATAACTGCCGGTCTTGCGCAAAAAAAACGTGTCCGAGTATGATTAAGCAGGCACCTACTCAAGGCAATAACCCACAAAAAGAAAGATAGAAGAAGAGATTGCTGGCCACAATAGATATCACGGAGAGAGATTTGCACCCCACGATCGTCCCTTGATGCCATCAAATACCCAAATCACCTGGAACGTGAGACCCGTTCTCGAACCCCCGGGCCGCCTTATCTGGGGATTTGACGGGTCAGTTTTGGCGTGTGACTTATCTGGGGGAAGGTGTCTGCGGTCTGGCGGGATTTTGACGAACGGGTAACAGGGGGAGGGCAACCGGGGGTTATAGTGACTAATGGATTTGTTCTGGATTTGTTCTGGATTTGTTCTGAGGGATTGTTGATTATCAGGGATCCGATGGCTGTAGCTAGATTAGGAGTTACATGACACAAGGGTTTGGGTATTAGGGTTAATGTGCTATCGGCTATCTGCGATGGCGACCAAGATTGAAGATATAGGTGTGTGATGTGATGATGAATGACCACACAAGTATAAGATCAAGGCCTTAGTTGTAGGTGGCTACGATCTTATAATTATTGCCTGTAGGTAAGTCTGAGAAGAAACCACTAGAATGACCATTATACCCCTTGACTAGCCGGAATCCTCCCGCCCTGCCCACACCCTCTTTGCCTCCACCCTCACTACCCTCTCCATCCTCGTCACCCCGTACGCCCACGGCCTCGAAACGGCCTTTGAAGCCAAAGTTTCCTACGTCTCCGACGGATACACCGTGGATAAGCCTCTGTCGCTAGTCTTCCTGGCCGAGTACGATGCATTGCCAGATATCGGGTATGCATGTGGGCACAATTTGATCGCCACGGTGGCTATGGGGGCTTTCTTGGCGGCAGCCAGGGCATTAAGGGAACTGAGTGTGCCGCATTGGTTGAGGTTATTGGGGACCCAAGCGGAGGAGGGCGGCGGGGGCAAGGTGATTCTCTTGAACAATGGGGCCTTTGACCCACCTGACGACATCTCCGCCGTCCTTATGGCCTATCTGCTAATGGGGTCTAAAGATACCAAAGTCACCGGGATGGGCGGCTTCAGGTCGATCACCTCAGTTAAGATGTGTGTTTTATTCTTTGGAAAGACAGCGCATGCGGCGGTGGAACCGTATAACTGGGTGAATGCACTCGATGCCGCGGTGGCCGCGTATAACAATGTGTCGATGCTGAGACAGCAAATAGCGCCGGATTAGCGGGCGTACAGAGTCTTTGAGGTGGGCGGGACCGTGCCGAATATTATCCCAGGGTATATGAAGATGAATTGGTATATTTGGAGTCCAACAGTGGCGCGGTGCGGAAAGTTGGTGGAGAGGGTAAAGAATTGTTTTGAGGCAGGTGCTTTGTCAAGTGGTTGCCGTATTGAATACGACGTGTAAGTATCTGATTCTGCTAATACTCACCGTAAGATACTGTGGAACTAACACCCTCAGCACTCACACTTACAAAGACCTCCGCGTCAACAAGCCCCTCTGCACCACCTACGCCACCCTAATGTCTCACCTCGGCACCCCCGTCGACCTCTTCATGACCGAGGCTGGCTACACCTCCACCGACTGCAGCAACATTTCTTACTACGTGCCGATGATGCACGTGGGCTTCTTCATCCCTAGCTGCCGGGGGTCTCGGGACATAACCCGGGGTTTGCCGAGTACGCAGGGATGGAGGAGGAGGGGTTGAGGGAGGTGTGAGGGTGAAAGGGGTGCTTGGACGGAAGTAATGTGTATATGTTGAGGGCTTGTTTTGTGTGATTTTGGGAAACGAGTTTCTGGTGGTACTGTCAGAGAACTTGTAGATATATCCTCCACAAAGCTTGAGTGTGGGACTAGTTCCAGGTTTGCTAGTATTGCCAAGATCGACACTTTTCTGCCAGAGACTGGTTTAGGAACACAAACGAAAGTTGGTCTAAGTGACAAAGAGCTTGTTATTTTGAATAATGTGGACTCTTGGCAATAATAACTATGATTACTTGTGATACACTGGTTCAGTTGAGATACTACGCCCGAGTTCCCTTATCCACAGGCGGTGTGATCTAGAAGACCCTCCAGATAGTGTCAAACTTGAGATATTCTAGTCAAGTCATGGTGATGGTCATATTCAAACAGATTCTAGAGTTGTCCGCATACTAATAGTCTACCATCCAATGCAGCTTTCCATATAAGATTCCAGAAAAAATCCCTGCACCTCCACAATAGGTCCAAGAGCCTTAACAATAATTGTGACATTATCTTGACATGTGATTCTCTTCTCCCTCGGTCTCCCCCAAATTTCGCCTTCAATCCATCCAACACCACTAATAAAAAAATCAACCCCGATCTCAGGATACCACGATACTCCCATCTACCCTTGTCCCCCCACTCACTCTCCTTCCCGACCCTCTGGAATTTGGTTGGGGAGGGATGGATAAACGCCGCAATCCTTTGTATGTAATGGTCTGTCCCTCGCTCTACCTCGTTTCTACCAAAAGTGCATTTATCTGCTATTTGTATGGCTGGACTGGACTACACGACTATGAGTGGACAATAGAGCTGTGCGCACGGACCTTTTGGTGCCCCTGGTTGAGTGTTTCCCAACAAAGTTGGAATCACATGTCAAAAATGTGCACATGGTGTAGATGGTGCTGATGACGATGATGATGGGAAGACAAAGTGAAGATGTTTTGGAGTGGCTGATGGGAAGAGAGGAAGTAAAGTGGATGCAGGGCATTTTTGTAAAGATTGAAATTTAACATGTGAATCTGCAGCTGTACAGGAGGCTCAACATTACATTATCTGGTAGATCCAATCGGGCGCAGGCATGGAACACTAGTCATGAAAACCCACAGACGTATCTCCTCTTCCTTAAAATCAAAGGCATCTCCTTCCATCTTCTCTCCTCTGCCACAAACCTAAAATACAACCTCCCCACCACGCCCAACCCTAAAACTCTTCTAACCTCCACTTCCTTGGTAGCAGATAGCAGATACTACACCGCGTCCTCCCTCGCACAATTGCCGAACATTAAACGGCCCAGTGGAGCCCTCTAGTGGGGTGGACACACGAGTCGCATGAGGCATTTGCGGCCTGTGTCTCCACTTTCGGGGAAAGGCCCCACCCTAGTCCCGTTCGGTTGTTCTCCGTGACGGTGGAATATTGTCCATGGGACCCACTCACCACTCACCACTCACTATTCAGAATCAGCAACTGTGTTGTTATTTGCGCCAGGGCTCCTCAAGAGAAAACCACCCTAAACCAATCCAGCATCTCCTTTTTTTTCTCAAATAAATCTTACAAGATACAGTGGAATAGACTCGCTTGTCGTCATCTCGAGAATATGCAAGTTTTAAAAGCTGACATCATATATAAACATTTACACTCGACGAAGATGCAAATCGGCGTCGGCGATAGCAGGCTGGGGACCCCTGCATTGGCAAGATGCAAAATGACTAGTGCCCATTTGGAGTTGTCCGAGACCCGTATATGGCTTCAGTATGAGGAGTAGAGCAAGAACAATCTGAAGGCAAATCGTTAGGTTTATAGCTCACGCTCTCCTCTGGGACCCTCTCGATCCGCCCATGCATCACCGTTGTCCTGGGAAGGCTGCTGTGACCTCATTGTCACCTCCACCGGTCCCTTCCTGTCTCTAGCATGCACCCATACGAACATCTCGTCACACCCTTCACAACACGCTGTGATACCCCCTCCCACCTCCAGATCAGACCAGGATCCCCCACTTTTGACATTCCGGAACAGGCTAGTGCGCATCCTTGCTTCTTTCATTCCTTCTTCCCGCCCGCCTAACGGAAGAAGAACCACATACGTTCGGCCGCCGCCTGGAAGTTTTTTTTTGTTTCTCTCTTCACATCAATCTACAACTTTTTTGTACTCTTGTTTGCAAGATCGTTACATTTTGTCACTGTCATTTCTACTCCAAAATTTCCCAAGTCATTTCCAATTTTTGTCTAATTTATCCATTGTCCTGATTTTTTTTTCTTTTTTTCCCCCTTCCCTTCTCTGGTTTCAACCGCACTTGGCAACTGCAACTTTTTGTTCCTTCCTTCTTTGGACAATCAACATCTTTACATCATTGTCCTTTACATATGCATATATAAAATTCTGCGCCCGCACATATCACTTCACTAGCTTCTCGATTCAATCTTTTGTATATATATACATATATAGTCAGCCGCTCCTTCTGTCACCCTCGACCTCTAGCCACCCACTCAAACGGCTCATCACTCCTACCACCACCACTATGAACAGCCACGTCCTCCCCCAGGACCCCGGCGCCAGCGCCGTCGCCCACCGGGCCCCCTTCAAAAAACCCGACCCCGAAGACGGCGGCATGATCTCCACCCCCGACAGTGACTCGGCGGACCATGCACTCGAGGACCTCGGGTACAAGCAGGAGCTGACGCGCAACCGGTCGACGCTGCAGGTGGCCTTCATGTCGTTTGTGCTGGCGTCGATTCCCTATGGGCTGGCGACGACCATGTTTTACCCATTAATTAATGGCGGGCCGGTGGATATTATTTGGGGGTGGGTTGGTGTGTCGGCGATTATCGTTTGTGTGGCGGCTTCTCTGGGGGAGATTACGAGCGTGTATCCGACTGCCGGTGGTAAGTTTTATGGTTCTGGCGATGACCTGCCCCGGAGATGACTTGACATAACTAACCCGGAGACTCTTCCTCGACAGGTGTCTACTACCAATCGTTTATGCTTGCGCCTCCGGCATGGCGCCAGATCGCCGCCTGGACAACCGGGTGGCTCTATGTCGTTGGCAACGTGACCATCACTCTCGCCGTAAACTTTGGAACAACCCTCTTCTTCATCGCCTGCATCAACGTCTTTGAAGACGGCTCCGGCAACGATATCTGGCCTGCCACCACCTATCAGACCTTCCTCGTCTTCCTCGCCATCACCATTATGTGTAACCTTGTCTCCAGCTTGTGCAATAAATACCTGCCCTGGCTCGATGTAAGTGACAAGTCCCCTATGTCACTAGCCCCCTCCCCGGACAAACTCCGTTTATGCTAACCCTCATCATCTCACTAGACTGCCGCCATCTTCTGGACCTTTGCCGGCGTCATTGCCATCGTCGTCTGCACTCTCGTCCTGGCCAAGGAAGGCCGCCACTCGGCAAAATACGTCTTCACCCACTTCGAGACCAACTCCGGCTGGACCCCCGGTTGGTCCTTCTTCGTCGGCCTCCTGCACGCCGGCTACGCCACCTCCTCCACCGGCATGGTCATCTCCATGTGCGAGGAAGTTCGCAACCCTTCCGTCCAAGTCCCCCGCGCCATGGTCAGCACCATCTTCCTCAACGCTCTCGCCGGCCTCCTCACCCTCATCCCGCTCTGCTTTGTCCTCCCCGACATCCAGATGCTGATCTCGCTTACCTCGGGCCAACCCGTGCCCACCATCATTAAGTCGGCGGTGGGATCTGCTGGCGGCACCTTTGGCCTGTTGATCCCACTGATGGTTCTAGCCCTGATCTGCGGCATCGGCTGCACCACCGCCACCTCCCGCTGCATCTGGGCCTTTGCCCGCGATGGCGCCATACCCGGGTCCATCTGGTGGTCCGAGATCAACCACAAGCTCGACGTCCCGCTCAACGCCATGATGCTCTCCATGGTCGTCCAGATTGCCCTCGGCCTCATCTACTTTGGCTCCTCGGCCGCCTTCAACGCCTTCTCCGGTGTCGGCGTCATTCTCCTGACGGCTTCGTATGCTATCCCCATTGCGATCTCGCTGGCCAATGGCCGCAAGCATCTGCAGGGCGCCAAGTTCTTCCTCGGGAATCCGCTGGGCATCTTTTGTAATGTGGTGGCGCTCGCCTGGAGCGCCCTGGCTATGCCGCTTTTCTGCATGCCGTCGTATCTGCCGGTGGCGGCTAAAACAGTCAACTATGCGCCGGCAGTGTTCGTGGCGGCGATGGCCGTGTCAATTCTGTGGTACTTTATGTGGGGCCGCAAGAATTACTCGGGCCCGCCGACCAACGAAGAGTAAACAGAAAGGATGCCGGGAAGATGGAAGTTGTTTTGAGACAGAAAAAGAAATCATGGCCTCTGTTGTTGATGATACCCTTTGCTAAAATAGTTAGATGGCAGTGACGTCAATTGCCATAGTGTAAATTATGTAATATCCCGCATGTACAAGATATCGTGCAGAAAAAACTTGATACCAGTGTCATTGAGAACAGCCAAAAAAAAAGAAAATACCAGTTGCATATACTCAGATTTCCTGCTTAAGGTTAAGCCCTTCTTCCGTGAGCAATCACTTTACATGCTTCTATCAGGGTTTGATATAAGGGTTATCAATTCACAATAGTCAAAATCTCACTTTGCCTTCTGTATTGGGCTAGCTTCGTCGTTACTACTTTCTCACTTTTCCTTCCCAGTTTGGACATTGATGGACTTCAAGTCGCTATATTGGATCCGTTCAACGCCGACTACGGCTGAATTCATTAGCTTATACCTGTTCTTAAGAATACAGCGAAGATTTCATACTGACATCGGAATACAAGTATCCGGAAGTGATACTGACTTTGTCTCTTCCTGTTTAATTTTCTTGTAAAGTAATCATCGTGACTTTCCGCCAAAGAATCCAAAATGGACCCCCAAAAATACCGCGAGCAGGCCATGGCCGCCGTCGACGACAGTAAGACCTCTCATCACCAAATTCAAACCTCGCACACTAACTGCACCCCAGTCGCCAAATACTACGAAACCCTCCCCAGCCTCCGCTGCCTCTCTGCCGTCTCCCCCGGCTACCTCCGCTCCCTCCTCCCCCCCACCGCCCCTGAACACCCCGAGCCCTTCTCCGCCATCCAATCCGACATCCAGACCAAGATACTCCCCGGCCTCACTCACTGGCAGTCTCCCTCTTTCATGGCCTTCTTCCCCGCCTCCGCCAGTCACCCGGCCATGGTGGCCGAGATGTACTCGAATGCCTTCAATGGCGCGCACTTTAACTGGATTTGCTCGCCGGCGGCCACGGAGTTGGAGACGGTTGTGCTGGATTGGGTAGCTAAGGCGCTCAAGCTGCCCGAGTGCTATGAGGCGACGGGCGGTGTTGGCGGTGGCGTCATTCACGGGAGTGCCAGCGAGGCCATCTTGACGGCGATGACGGCCGCCCGGGAAAAGTATCTCGTCGCCCACCTCAAGGATCTCCCACGCACCACCGAAGCCGAACAAGAAACCTATGAAGGCCACAAAGCTGACCTCCGCGGCAAACTCGTGGCTCTCGGCTCCTCAATGACGCACTCGTCCACGAAAAAAGCCGCCCTTATCCTTGGCGTCCGCTACTGCTCCATCCCCGTGACCCACTCAACAAACTACCAACTCACCGGCGCCCCGCTCAAAGAAACCATCCGTGCCCTCCGCGCCAAGGGGCTCCACCCTTTCTTCCTCACGACAAACTACGGCACCACCGACGTCTGCGCCGTCGACGACTTTTCTTCCATCGCCACCGCCCTCCGCGAAACCGCCGCCATGACCCACTCCGAAGCCCAGAAATTCACCGAAATTCAAAACGACGCAGACGCCCGTGATATGCAGGACACCCTTACCGGCGACATCTGGGTACACGTCGACGCCGCCTACGCCGGCTCCGCCCTCCTCCTCCCCGAACACCAAAACAACCTCACCTCCCCCACGGCCCCTTCCTCCCCTGCCATCTTCGCCTTCTTCCACTCCTTCAATTTCAACCCTCACAAATGGCTCCTCGTCAATTTCGACTGCTCAGCCTTTTACATCCGGAAGGCGCGATACCTCGTTGATGCCCTGTCGGTGGCGCCGGCGTATTTGCGGAATGCGTTTTCCGATGCGGGCTTGGTGACAGATTATCGGGATTGGCAGATTCCGTTGGGGCGGCGGTTCCGGGCGTTGAAGTTGTGGTTTGTGTTGAGGATATTTGGGTTGGAGGGGCTGCGGGGGCATCTGCGGAAGGGTATTGCTATGGGCGAGTTGCTGGCCGGGAAACTCAAGACGCGGCCGGATCTTTTTGAGATTTTGTACGGGCCGTGTTATGCATTGGTGGTGTTTAAGATGGCTAAGAAGGCCGGAACGGCGTATGCAGAGGGGTCGGAGGAGGACAAGAAGGACCGGGATGACAGGGGCAAGACAGCGTATGAGGCGATTAATTCAAAGGGGGAGATTTTCTTGACAAGCTCTATCATTGACGGGGACTACGCCATTAGGGTTTCTACTGCTGGGTACACCGTTGATGAAGCACACATCAACAAGACCTTTAACATCTTAGTTCGGGAAGCCAAGGCCACTTTGAGGCCATAACTACAAGGGAAAGATTGTACATAATCACATCTACGACCGATATGTTGGAAAATAATGGAATATAATGGAATATATATACACCAATATCAGCCAGAAAACTACATGGCATATGCCTATGCCACTAAGAGGTATCACAAAACAATAAACCAAACTACGCTACCACAGACCTTCATAAAAACTACGCCCTCCAAATTCAAATGACGCAAATTTATATACTGGCACGACGAGGAGCCATAGTCCTATGCAGGGCCTTCGAAGCCTCATCACTGTCTTGCTGCAACGGTAGCTTCCCCTCGTCCCTCAGCTTCTCCACAAAGTCTTTGCCAAACTCGTACCCCATATTGTAGATCTCATCAAATTTGCCAAAATCCAGCGTACCGTAGTCGTCAATGGGCGGACGCATGTAGATACAGCCCGGCATTGTCTTGGCCCGTTCAAGAGCATCGACACTGGACACGTAGGCCAGGCGGGCCTGGATTTCGGAGAGTGTGGGCGGGTTAGGGTGGGAGGAGAGCGGGTTCCAGCGGTTAAAGAAGGCCCACAGACCAGAGAGCGAATCACCGTAGGTCTGAGGCGTGCTATCATCAATAGCACCGACATCAACAGCAATAATGGTAGCAGCACCGAGGGACTTCATGTGAGCTACAGTCAAGTTGTCAATGTAGCCACCATCAAGAAGCATGCTTCCTTCGTCACAAAGAGGCGGAAGAAGACCAGCCAGTGACATAGAAGCACGAATGTATCGCCAAGCATAACCACTGGTGTGGATTTCCTGTCGACTCTTGCTGATGTTGGTAGTATTACAGTAGTACTCCAGCCAAAAATCTTCAATCTGAGTATTGCCAAAAATCTTGAAGATACCACGGTTGAACTCGTGGCCAGTTGTATAAGAAGCAGACGGATAAGTCAGATCAAAGGCAAAGCGCCAGATACTAGCCATGCGACCGGCAAACTTCTTGGCCAGACCAAACATGGGAACCACATCGGCATGGCGAGCATACAAGGCGCCAACAAAAGACCCAATTGAGGTACCACCAATGAGGTCTACAGGGATACCAGCCTCCTCCAAAGCTCTGATAACACCAATATGGGCGATTCCACGAGCACCACCACCACCAAGAACTAACCCAATCGACTTGCCACATAGGCGACGAGCCAGTCTGTTGAAGTCACCCTTGGACGGTGACTCAGGCGGATAGTACTGCCCGGGACGCACTTTTCTGTTGGTAAACTTTTGAATTTCGGCCTGGATGATTTGCACCCGTTCCTTGAGAGCAGACCCAAGTCTACGAGGTTGGACAACGGGCATGGTACCAGGTCTGATAGGCATTTGCATATGATAGTGACCACCGTTAACCCACATACGGTTACGCAGCCAAGACCGAGTCAATCCAGGATTCGAGAAACGTTCAGCGTGGAGAAGAATCAAGGTTTTACGAGCAGTGGACTTCATGCCTAGGAGGAGACGTTCATACTCGCCAATCTCGGGAGACCCATCAGCAAGCGCAACCAGCAAGATGCTGTCGGCCTGCGTGATACAAGTCTGAGTCCAGGGAGAGTTTACATTGGTGTCTGGCATCTCGTGTTAGTCGAGGTTCAATCGATGTTAATATTTGGGTATATGAAATAAAGAGTATTATATAGCAGTCAGGAAAAAATTAGAGTATTTTGGCCATCATAGAGATGCCTCCGTAAAGTGTTTTCTCATCATTCGCTACTGGCCTAGGCCAAATTTGTGATGTTATTTGTAATGAGGTAGCAACTTACCAGCAACGTAAAGGACCAGACTGTGCTTTTCTTCAAGATCAGCGAGATACTGAGCCAACTTGAGTTTTCCCATCCGATTGAAAGCATGTTTACCGAGATGGTTCAAGATAGAATCTTGGTTAAGGCGGACCGCTCCATTTGGAGGGGAGATCTGTCCAAGAGCTCCCATGAGCTTCTCAGAGAAATCCATGACTGGTACACCATTCGTGACAGGCAAGATAGCAACGGTGCGCAGATTGTTGGTTGAGAAGCCTTTCTGAAAAACGGCACTAGAAAGAGTCTCGCCAAAGTTCAGAGTCGTAGGATCCTCGATCAATTTACGCATGCGCGAAGCAATAATCTTGGACACCTTCATCGTGATATTGGGATGTTCTTGGGCCAGACTATTAAAAAGGGTGCGAGGGAACTTAACAAGCTCGGTATCGCGGATGGCGTGCAGGGTACCCGGTCTGGTAGACTCTGTCATCACTTCCAGTTCGCCAACACTTTCCCCCTGGCCATACTCGGCAAGGACATTGACACGTCCCACAGTTTTCTCTTCAACGAGTCGGAGACGACCATTCAGTACAATATAGATGGCTTCACTTTCTTCGTCTTGGTGGAAGAGTACTTGTCCAGCATTGACTTGCACCCATTCAAGAGCAAAGTCAATGTGGAGGATCAAACGAGGGAGGATGCTAGTCAAACGCTTGGCCATGGTGAGAAGTACAATGGGGAACCTGTCTACAATGCGCTCCAATGAGGCACGGGGAAGGAAACCGACGTAGACATCGGTCTTAGCCCGAACATCAATGAATGATCTGTAGGAAGTCACGCCTCCAATATAGCCAGCCAGGCCACCAGGCTTAATGAGCGCGATACTCTTACGAGCACGTCTCTTGGCACGCTGAGTATCTATATCAGGGTGTTTGGCGGGGCTATCAGTGGGATTCAGAGGAGAAGCAGGCATATAACTAGCAGGATCAACCTCGATGATACCAGCACTCAACTCGGTCTTGGTGGTTCCCATGTCAAGGAAACCATCGATGACATAGTAGAGGCCAGTGTTATGTTCACCTTCCTCCACCAGAACTGAGCCCTTGGGGAAGTAGAGGATTTCCAAATCGTCACGCATATCCGATGCCAGAGCATGGGCACTGGGTGAGTGAAAAGCACTTGTGCTGCCAGATGCTTGAGACTCAGTATCACCACCAGAGCCGGTTTCCAACGGACCCATCAGACCAAACGCATTGGTAGGTCCAGGCCGGTAGCGTAAGTCAAATGAGTTGATCTTGGGAGAACCCTCATAAGACTCAGCCCCATCGGATGACAATGCAGATTGACCCAGACCAAGAGCACGGAACATGCATTCCAGAACAGAAGCACGAAACACATTGTCTTCGTTGACAGATTCACGCGGGTCAATCGATTTGCAGCTACCTTGCTTGACGAAGGGATCGATAACACCACGCCCGGGACGCTCGAAGGGCGATCTTGGGGCAGTGCCATATGTGTCAACGCGGTGAGGCAGACGATTCGGGCCCATGATGTCTGATGAACTTGCAAGACCACGATCACGTGGGCGTGTGATGGTACTCCCCACAGGTCCGTCGGTGATCTGGCGAGACAACGACTGAAGAACAGCTTCTTTGCGCAGACCAGCACTAGAGCGTCTGCGGCGGCCAATGGTAGGATTATGAAGAGCAATGACCTTAGGGTCCTCTCCATTCTCCCTTGAATTGTCACGCTCCCGTCTAAACTTCTCTTTGAGGCGGTTTAGGGCCTCTCCTCTGAGATCATTGGGTAGCTGGCAGAAGGTGAAACGAGTCATGCTGCTTTCGGTACGAATAACATCATCAGTGAGACCGAGATAGTTGTACGCATTGGAAAGCGTCACACGCTGAAATCTCGAAAGAATCACATGAACGATATGAGCAGTCGCTTTAGGGTAGACCTTAATTAATCGACGGAAGGCACTCGCGGGTATGATGGCCAAAGTTGTATCAGTCGTAGCACGCGCGATGATATCAGGATGGGCAGACTTGGAAGTTCCACGGGTACGGAGAGGGGGGCGACGGCGATGATGTCCTGACAAACTCTCATCCACTACCTCTGACAGGTCAATGGTAGGGATATCCTGATTGTCAGTGTCCATACGAACGGGAGACTGCAAGTGAGCCAACCTGGCACCTCGCATGGGCGGAGTACCCGGAGCTGAAGATAGATCTTTGTTATGGCTATTAAATGAATCGGTCGGTGAAAATGGTGTCGATGACTTGTTGTCACTATCTCCAGGGCCCAGATTGATGTCTTCCGTGAAAAGTGACATGATGGAGAACAACGAAGACATAGGAGTACCATTGCGGACCTCGGTCAAGAGCTGATACTGGTGAGATGAGTTTTGTTGATAATCATAATCACTAGACTCGCTTTCGTCCATACCGGCATCGTCATAAGAACTACGCGGTCCTGATTTAACGAAAATCTCAACCAATCCATCAACGACAATACAAAAACCTTTCTCTTCTTCCAGATTCACAGCTTCACCAGCGACTAGTCGCTTGGTTTGCATGCTACGAGTGAGCTCATGGAAGACGGATCTTTCCAGATAACCAAAGATTTTGATGGCACTCAAAAATTCATCCAAATAGTTGGAGAACCCAGATTTGACACCTTCATCGTGGCTGTCCGGAGGGAGATCAACATTCGGTTCTTTGCGTTGTGGCTCGTGCGGCAGTCGTGAGTACATGTTGAGAAAGCGGTACCGCACAACCCAAGCTACGGCGCTACAGAACAATACTACAATAACCATTCTGCATCAGTTAGCAATTAAAATTGATACGGCACAATAGGGCATGAACAGATAACTTACAATGTAGTGGCGTTCATAGTAACAGTCCATGATGCAGACAGTGTGGTGAAGATGATTGTCGGTAAAGAGAGCGTTGTTAATCTCAACGACCAGTATATAATGGAGGATATCAACTGGAGTATGGCCAAAATGGACCTTCCTATCATACCAAGCCATGACGAGGAACCATGTGCATCAAGCAACTCGGTAGCCTCTAAAATGGCAGCCGAAGCCGAAGCTGCCAGTGTCTCCAGCGACGTGGACGACACAGGCGACACCACCGGCGCTGACATTATGGGTCTTGGAGATTATATTGAATTATGATTATTGTGAGTTTAAAAGATGAGAAAAGCTATCAAATAGCTCCAGAATGGGAGCACGCAGGTGGAGACTGTCACATGCTGTGATTGACAAGAGGTCCAAAGGACACAAAATTGCCAAAGTCCTTAGAGCTCACGAATGGTGAAATCGCGAGAGAAAGGACCAAGTTTAAATAGCAGCGAGGATTGGAATTTATGCAAAATATGGAGCGAGTATAAAAAAAAAGAACAAGATGAAGACTTTGCGCGTGGGTCTGTAGTGGTTGGAATAAGTGGGGAGTAGAATGGTAAGCATCTTCACAATCCACCATAATCACGTGCCAAATGGTTGAATAATTGGGGTTAAATTTGATGGCTGCTTGTACTTAGGGGCTGGATTGTGTTCATCATAGATATTTGTGATGAAGGTGAATTTAGAAGGAGACATTACCTTTTCAGATCAAAACAGGTCTTCCTGCATCTTTTCATAACCAGACAGAAAATATTCATTCTTTTTATCAATGGATTTGGACGAGGCGCCAAAATGACGTCAATACTATTATAGGGTTGACAAGTATGGTTAGGGTCTCGTTTTTTCGAGGACATTCTATATACTAGAACGTTAAGATAGAGCTTTGTGACAAATTCAAACAATCGCCATCTACGCTCCCCGTTGCATTTTCATATATAATTAATCATACAATGCCTTTCGGTCAGCTAGTCGTAGGCAGTCCCGGAGCGGGTAAAAGTACCTATTGCGATGGTAGTAAGTCATTCTAAGTCATCTTCTAGACCCTATCTATCAGCGCATCGACTCGGTTGCTAACATCGTACTCCGCCGTCAGTGTATCAATTCTTGAGCGCCATAGGACGCGCATGCTCCGTAGTAAACCTCGACCCTGCGAACGAAAATACAAACTACCCACGAGCTGTCGACATCCGCGATCTTGTAAAACTTGAGGATGTAATGAAGGAGGACAAATTGGGCCCCAACGGTGCCATGCTTTATGCTCTGGAAGCCTTGGAACATAACTTTGACTTCATCAAAGAGGGACTCAAGGAATGCGGTGATGATTATATTTTGTTCGATTGTCCGGGGCAGGTCGAACTATACACACATCACAATTCTTTGCGAAATATCATCTTCTGTTTACAAAAGCTGGGTTATAGGGTAAATATTTTGATGCCATTATGATTTATTATATACGCACATCAGATGATTTAGGACTGACATATTGTATGATATAGTTGGTCGTAGTACATCTTTCAGATTCCTACTGTCTGACCCAACCGTCACTATACATCTCGAACCTACTGCTTTCTCTCCGTGTCATGATCCAAATGGACATGCCTCACATAAACGTCTTGACGAAAATCGACAAAGTCGTCTCCTATGATCCATTACCGTTGAACCTCGATTACTATACTGACGTCGACGACTTGTCATATCTCATGCCACATCTCGCCTCAGAAAACCCCGTTATGAACGAGAAATTCTCACGACTCAACGAGGCAGTAGCCAATCTGATTGAGAGCTACGGCCTGGTACGCTACGAAGTATTGGCTGTCGAAAATAAGAAGAGCATGATACATCTTCTGCGTGCCATCGATAGAGCTGGAGGGTATGTCTTTGGTGGTGCCGAGGGTGCCAACGATACGGTGTGGCAGATCGCTATGCGCAATGAGAGCTCCCTGGGCGATGGTGTCGACATTCAAGAACGCTGGATTGACTGTAAAGAAGAGTATGACAAATTGGAGGAAGAAGAGGAAACGGAGTACCAGAGGAAAATGGCCGAAGCATCGGGCGAGCCTCAAGACGTTGATGACCCCATGATGGACCCAGACTTTGGAGACATGCGGGTGCCTAAAGATGTCGGTGTGAAGGTTATCCGAAAATGAGCACCCGCTACAATAATAGAAAAATAGAGAGCGGTTCAAAACCTCGTAAAGTTTCATTCCTCTCCATTTGACATATCGGCATACATGACATCTTCACCTCCAAATCCGAGAAAATTGGTCGCTGCATTGCTTTCAGCTTCATCCCTGGCTGCAAGAATGAGAGATCGAGCTTGTTTGATGGCTTCCTTCTCAGCCTGATGAATCGTACCGCTGACGCGCACAACGCGGTAGATACATGGGGTGCTGCTACCGGGGATCGTATTCATCATAGTCAGAGCAGCCCACGCCAATCTATAATATTTGCGCGATACCTTCAAGATGAAGGTTGCCGTTGCGCTGGAAAAGTATTTTACTGGTGCTGGGTTAGAATATTACATAATAATTGTTGTCATCAGAGGTTGAAATCTTACCATTGAACCCAACTTCTACCGCACCAGACCCAAAGTTTCCAAAAAGTGATTTGACTTCTGCGCGGATAGCTTTTTGAAGTGTGCGATGGTTCACGTTCTCGGTGATGGGCCGATGTAACGCGATGATGTTAGGAACATTGGTTTGGTTAGCGTCACCCAACTTAGGAGACTGTAGAATATTGACCAAAAGGTACCGCTCCTTGATGCGCACCATTGTGACAAAAGTTGATACGCCTGAAAATGAAAGTGGCGCTGCAATTGTATGAGATGTCGTCGCAAAGTTCATCCTAAACCAGAATTTGGCCAGGTGCAACGTGCTCCACTTTAACGTTGGAGTGTAGCACCTGGCCAAATTGATAGGGGCCTGTTTGCCACTAATACAGCTATCAACGAATGTATGATATTATGACGTTGGGTTGAAGACGAATGGAGTGATTAGGCTATATATTTGGCAAAAGCCGACATAAGATTAAACCTCCCTCTTCATAACAGTAACCAACAACACCCATTAGCCATGCCTCCTACAAATGTAACTCTTAAGGCCGCCATTCTGGTGATATCGGATACGGCCTCTCTTCACCCTGAGACTGATGAGGTTCTTCCCGTCTTGGAAAAGCAGCTTTCCGAAGCAACAGTCGCATGGAAGGTGGTTAATTCCCATATCATTCCAGACGATGTTGCGGCAATCCAAACCACTTTGAAGGATCTGATTGACAAAAGAAGCGATGACGACAGCATCAACTTGATTCTCACCAGTGGTGGGACCGGCTTTTCGATCAAAGATCACACACCGGAAGTAAGTACGCAAGGCTTCGTTGACCGTAGAATAATCCTAACATTTCTCAGATCGTTGCACCGCTCATTGAAAAGCCAGCCCCAGGCATTGTCCATGCCATGATCTCGGCATCTCTCCAAATCACCCCGTGTAAGTCAAAATCTCACGCAAGGAGTAGCGTACTTGATCCCACCCTAACGATTACCCCAGTCGCCATGATGTCCCGGCCCGTCGCTGGCATCCGCAAGAAAACAGTAATTGTCACCCTCCCCGGCTCCCCCAAAGGTGCCAGTGAGAACCTTGTAGCTATTCTGCCGACACTCCCCCATGCTTGCCTGCAAGCCAGCGGTGTTTCTTCTCGGAGTCTCCATGCCGGGGGAACCGCTCGCCTCGAGGAAGAAGCCGGCATCAAGTCAACTTCTCCAGATGCCAAATACTCTGGTTTCATTTCTCATTCTTGTGGCCACCATCATGGAGCTCGTCATGCGCACCGTCATGGCAACTTCAACCGACGAATTCCTTCCGGTCCTATCTCCAACGATCCGTCCGCCGGAGCCTCCGGTCGGAACCGGACATCACCATATCCCCTATTATCTATCGAGGCTGCTCTGTCCTTGATTTCCAAGAATGTTCCTGTCCTAGTCACAACCAGGTTGCCCGTCAACATCGACATTGTCGGCCACATCCTGGCCGAATCCGTCAAGTCACCAACTAACGTTCCCGCTTTCCGTGCCAGCATAGTCGACGGCTATGCGGTTGTGCTCCCAGAATCCGGTGCGCTCAATAGTGTTTTCCCGGTTGTTTCAATCTCACATGCGACACCTGGGGAGGAACAAGCCGAGCTTAAGGAAGGCCAAATTGCCCGCATTACCACCGGTGCCCCTCTGCCTCCCGGTGCCAACGCTGTAGTTATGGTCGAAGACACTCGCTTGCACAAGAAAACTGATGATGGCCTTGAAGAAGCTGAAGTTGAAATCGCAGTTGACGAGATGACGATTGGCGATAATATCCGGGAAATCGGATGTGACGTCGCCGAGGGATCCGTCATCCTGTCCGCCGGTGAACGTATCTCAGGAGTCGGCGGAGAGCTCGGCCTCTTGGCCTCCGTTGGGGTCCGCCACGTCGAAGTTTATCACAAACCGGTCGTTGGTATTTTATCCACCGGCGACGAGATCGTCGAACACAACCACGAAGCGCCACTCCGTAGAGGTGAAGTCCGTGACACCAACCGACTTTCCTTAATGTCTGCTATCCGCCAGTGGGGCTTCGAGGTCCTCGATCTCGGCATTGTCAAGGACAAGTCAGGCACCCTCGAGGAAACTCTTCGTGGGGCCATGCGCACTGTTGACGTCATCGTCACCTCGGGCGGCGTCTCAATGGGCGAACTTGACCTTCTCAAGCCGACAATCGAACGCACCCTCGGTGGCACCATCCACTTCGGCCGCGTCAACATGAAACCAGGCAAGCCCACCACATTCGCCACGATTCCATTCAAGCAAAATGATGGCGACCGGACAGCCTGCCCCATCTTCTCCCTCCCCGGCAATCCTGCCTCCGCGTTGGTCACCTTCCACTTATTCGTGCTTCCGGCACTGCAGAAAATGACGGGCCAGGATAAGGTTGGACTCCCAAAGGTCTTCGTCACAGTTGAGGAGAACATCCCACTTGATCCAGCCCGACCTGAATTCCACCGGGCTGTGGTCAGCATCGGGCAAGACGGCCTTCTGCATGCGGTCAGCACCGGTGGCCAACGCAGCTCCAAAGTTGGAAGTCTTCGGACGGCCAATGCCCTGTTGTGTATGCCCGCCGGTCAGGCACCGGTCCTGGCGGGTTGCCGGGTAGAAGCCTTGTTGCTGGGTGGGATTCACGGGTTTTAGAAGTGCACTTTTTTATAGTTAACGAATTGATGACCATGTCAAAACTGAACTGAACTTTCAAGTTTTTCTCTAATATTGAAACAAAAGCATATATCAACATGGGCCACCTGAACGTAATACCGCTCAATGGGGCGGCCATCTCCCCAAACAAAACGCCATGATTTACCGGCAAACGAAATGATGCAATGCAATGCCAGACACTGAAAATATAAACAGGAACACCACCTGCTCCGTCCTCCTCAACCACGGAAATCCATCATGGCCCGAAAATGAAGTAGATGCACAACTAGGCTTAGGCAATATAACGAGATCATCCACGACAATCATTCTCCGCAACTTATTTGTATGCACCCCGCTATTACGCACCAAAGTTAGGAGCCTTTCCTGAGACAAGAAGACCAATGATCAGACCGAAGAGACCCAAGACACTGCTGAAAATCTCGATGACTAAGATCTTGACGAACAGGGAAGGATCCGCAGCGTCAGCTAGGGCAGCACCGGAACCGTTGATACCAACAGAGACACCGCAAACAAGGTTACAGAAACCAACAGTGATACCGGACCAGAACAGGGCGTAGCCGGTGAAGTAGGAGTTTCCGGAAAAGGCCTCAGCGCCATCCACTTTGTTGATCTTGGACGAAAACACGATAGCCATAATGACACCGTAGATGGCCACGACTTCGCAGAAAATAATCGAGATGAGGTTCTTGGTACGGATGCGCGGCGCCTTGACACCAGCACCAAGAATCGTAGAACCAGTAAGGAAGATACCCCTATGAAAAATAAATGTCAGCTGTTGTGGTCCTCGCATCATAATACTTGCCCACTCCCACGTCATCATCAACCAGGGAATCCACTCACCAAGCAGCACCAACTACTGAGAGACCAATACAAAGACCAATTCCCATGCTAGCCCAGGCAAAGGGCGATACCGACTCCAGGAACTCCCCGACATTAAAAGACTCGCCACTGCCCGTAAAGAGCATTACTATCAAACACTAGTTAGCCAATCGAATATCCCACAAAGTCTGCGCGTGCGATCCCGGTCCATGTGATAGCCTAACTCTTCATTCCCGTCTATTTTGAGTATATCGCGCAGGTCGGGAAAGCTCTTCATATCAAGGGACCGGCCAAGGTGTCGAACTTACAGGCGCCGGCGGCCGTGACGATGGAGGTAAAGGCTCCAAGACTGTAGGTTAGGAGACTCATCGTGAGATTCGAGCGTGTGGACGTATATGTATGGTATGGACGGATTGTTGAGTGCTGCGTCTGCTGTCGCGACAAGATGAATTGATCAGCCGCAGTTGCGTCAATCAAAAAAGACACAAAAGTATTGCGATCAGTAACTTGTCGGGAACAATTTCGTGATGATAGAGTCGATTGGTTGGAAGCACGCAAAACCAAAATGCGTCGCTAAAATCAATTTGAGGTTGCGTCGGCGCTCATTGCCAGGAAGCGATTCGACAGGCCTGGGTAACCAGCGCTCAGAGCTAACGAGGTTCCCACCAGGCGTTTCACACCCTGTCAAGTGTGGCGTGGTACAACTGACATTCGCAACGCCATAGTTGGTTTATGTAACAAGCGCCACATTTGACAGAGGCCTGGGCTTCTTATCGCATCTCACAGCTCCAATTCCAGAACTATAAATACCTTTTGCCTACCATCATTGTCCCCAACTCATCTCATCAGGGGCCCTTTGTTTCAACGATTATATATCGAATTTGCACTGTATTATCATTTTCTTTCGCTATATAAAGCAGTTGAGCGTCGATTGTATTCAATCGTTGCCCTCTGCAAGATCATTATCTCCACAGTCATTGCTCCCTCGTAGAAAACATGGCTTCTTCCGCCCAGCAGCCCGCTTATGAGCTGTATCGCCGTAGCAGGTACATTAAAGTCTTTCTACCTTTTTTCTTCATAACATGATGTTCCATAATGATGTCCACTTCATGTCCGGATCATGAATCGTGTGTTGCTGGCAACATATGTACCAACCCACTCAGTACTAACATTATCCAGCATTGGCATGGCTCTCACCGATACGCTCGATGATCTCATTAGTGACCAACGCATCGATCCCCAACTGGCTATTCGTGTCCTTGCCACGTTTGACCAAGCAATCACCGAAGCGCTGCAGAAGAGTGTCAAGGCCCGACTTACTTTCAAAGTAGGCTTATCAAGAACCTGGTTGTGATGCTGCATTAACCTCATATGCTGACCATTTCATAGGGAAGTTTGGATACTTATCGTTTCTGTGATGAAGTTTGGACTTTCCTTATCAAAAATGTCACTTTCAAGATGGACAATGGGAATTCCTCCGTGTTCGCTGAGAAGGTCAAGATTGTCAGTTGCAACTCCAAGAAGCCAGAAGGCCAGTAATGGCGTTTCTATGTAAGGTCTGGAACATATATGCTTCTATTGATCAAGACTCCCGGTCGAGTTTACCGCAGTGGTATATATGTACGGATGGGATGTGTTTGTTTTTTTTTTCGTTCGGTTCTCTTTCATTATTTTAGTACAAGATCCGTCATGAACGGTTACATAAATCATACCCTCACGAGAGGTCTGTTTGGCGTTGGGTTTGAATCTTCTTTATAATAAACTACAAATACATGATCTTGGTTTAGGGAATGGTCATTATTCAGAAACTTGACTTTTTTACAACAGCGATATGGATGTTGAGATTTAAACTATTTACGTTATCTCGGTATCATCCCAAAGTTCAATCCGGCATGCAGATACACTTTTCGACTTCCCAATCTGATATTAAGCCCAAGGGACCTGTCAAACACTAGGGTTACAGACTTGAGAGTTACACTGCCGATCATACCAATCTGTTCAGATGAGTGTCTAACCTCGGGCATGTACGTACCTAGGAGCTACTTATTGTGTCTTCGGTATTGTTCATGGAGAAAGGGCCCAGAAAATGACCGACAATATAATCCGCCAACGTAATTCACCCGTGGCTTCCATAGCCTCGTCACCTGGCCCCGAATCAGAGACACTCTTGTCGCCGCCCCCAGCAGTCCCTGTATCGAAGAAAAGGAAGACCCAGTGGATTTTTCTGGCGGCCATGTCCGGACTGACCGCCGCTACCAACGGTGTCTTTGCCAAACTGTAAGTCTCTTTATCTGTTTGTTCTACTGATTGTGCACGTTTATTAATTGTGATAGCTCTACCAATGGCCTCACGAGCTCGTTTGCCCAAGGGCTTGCATCCCTGTTTGGAATCTCAAACCATCTCCCTTTCGAAGTAGCCCTCCGCATCGTAAGTATCTATAAAACTATGACGAATACAAAAGGCAAAAAATACCTAACCCTCCACCCTCCCTTTCCAGCTATTCTTTGTCCTGAACCTCACCTTCAACGGCATCATGTGGGCCCTCTTTACCCGCGCACTAGCCGCCGGAAACTCCACCACCCAAGTCTCCATGATAAATACCTCGGCCAACTTCATGGTGACGGCCCTCATGGGCTGGGTCATCTTTAGCGAATCGCTTCCACCAATGTGGTGGCTTGGTGCTTCTTTCCTGGTGGTGGGGAATGTCATTATTGGGCAGAAAGATGAAGGGGGTGAGCCTAGCAGGGAGGCGGAAGAAACTGTAGTGGAATTGGAGAGTGAGGAGAGATATCATGATGACAGTGACGTGGACGATGAAGATATACCGCAATTGTAGAAGCGTGGGTCATAATTGTGATTATTTATAACAGTGTACATGACGTTTCCTCATCTATAATAGGATGGAGGGGTCTTCTATCTAATCTCTAATTCAACACCCTCTTCCTCGTCTTCATCACCATCCAACATTCTACTTCTACCACTCCGACCAACAGTCTCCTCGCCCAGCAACTGCCCAAGGCGAATACGACCACCACTAAGGCCCTCAACCTTATCCGCAACCCACCCCGCGACCTTCTTGATAACCAACCACAACTTCTCCTGTCCATCTTCGAACGCATCACGAACACCGACAGTATCACCGCTCTCAACTCTATGTTGAAATTTGAGACAATCCTTGACTGTGACGAGGCCGGTAAGTGTACCCTGGTACTCGACTAAGATGACACGGGGACCGATCTTGCAGAAGAGGTCAATTGCTGTTTCGAGTGGTAGACGGGGGTGAGCGGTTACGGGAGTGGCATCGATGAAGCGGCCAAAGTCAATAGGCGTGGTGGCGGCATCTGGATCACTGGAGGGGACGGCCATTGAGGATCCCACCAGAGGCGAGAATATACACTGGACACTAGGATCGACTGGGCGGTCCCGACGAATACGGTCAATGGCATAGCGCAGCTCAGTACGTCCAATGTATCCCCTCAGTATTTGTGACTTGGTATCCTCAATAATAGGGAAACCTTGGTATTTGTCGGAAGCTAAGAGTTTTTCGACATTCTCAACAGTCATGCCCATAATTGGAATCGACACTACGGTGGTCCGCATGACATGTGAGACGGGAACACCGAAACTGTGCTCACCTTTGCTGTCAAGGAAAGGAAAGCCAGAAAAGGGAATCACACGGTCAGCGATACCACCATGGCCACCGAGCATAGTGGTCACAAGCTTGCTCATTCCGACCACAATCATGGTGGGCAGGATGTAATCAACAGCACCGGTTAGTTCAAACATGATGACGACAACAGTAACCGTGAGATGCATGATACCTGACAAAGTGGCAGCAGCACCGAGCAAGGCGTAGGTTCCTGGAGTGATACAGGGCTCTTCAGGCTTACAAGCGGCAAAGAACATGCTTTGAGGCGAGCTCTCATGCAGGGCTTGGACACCAATGCCAACGGCACGACCAAAGGAGGCACCAATGGCCATAGAAGGAACGAAGATACCAGCTGGAACTTTGCAACCATAGGAGATGACAACCAAGCCAAAGCGAAGAGCAGTCGCAATAAGGAGGGACGAGATATTCCAGAAACGATGGGCCTTTTCACAGAGGCCATTGTAGTCTTCATCACCTTCACACTCGAGGAAAAGAATCTCCATACTCTTGGCCATCTCAACACGCAAAAAGGCATTAGGATAGCAAAGAATTGCAGTGATACCAGCGAGCACCACGGACTCGAGGATAGGGTAAGATGACATATGCTTTTTGCGGAAGCCCTGGTACTTGAGGTTAAGGTAGATCATGACTTCTCCATACAGCCCACCAAGTACACCCAGAACCATGAAGAATATGATCTCGAAAAAGTGCCACGATCTATCATAGTGCACTTGAAACATGACCAGTTGTCCGGTACGGAAAGGGTTCATAGCCGACAAGATCGCGACCGCGACCAAGGCACAAAAGTACGATCTCCACAGTGTCTTGAGCGGAAAGTAGGTCGACATCTCTTCTAGTGAGAACAAGACACCGCCAATGGGAGAGCCGAAAGCAACAGCGACACCAGCAGCAGCTCCAGCACAAAGCACTTCCCGGGTTTTCGAAGCACTGCGCTTGTACTTGTCGAACATGCGGGAGATGACGTTGCTAGTGCATACGGCATAGTGAACAGAGGGGCCTTCTTTGCCGACAGATAAACCGGAAGCAATCGTGATTGGAAGGGCCACAGACTTGATGAAGAGGGTCCAGAAACCTAGAAATCCCTTCATGACGAAGCCAGCAATGATGCATTTGATCTCGGAGATACCAGAGCCGGCGGCATATGGAGCATATGATTTAACCAGACTGGCAGATATCACAGCAAAGATCATCTACGGAGAGTCAGTACTAACAACTCATTAGTAATCAAGGATAGACTTACTGCCATGAATATGTAGATGATATAATTGATCAACTCGAATGACGACCATTTCTCCCACTCGTCACAACCTGACCATTGTTAGCTCAAGAACAAAGCCCAACTGCAGCCATACTCACCGCTATCTTCACCCCAGCAGCAAAAGTCCTCGTTGAGATAGAAAGCTGTTTTGCAATGTCCTTGTTTGATATCAGACATCCACGACGCCACAATGTTAATGACGGCTGCTATCAGGCCGATCGCCGCCCCAATAAGCGTCATCACGATCCATCCCTGAGCGGCCTCATATGATTCCATGAGCCGATATCTCCACCCTACTCGCTCTGCGGTAGTATAGCCATTCAACTGTCGTTTCCGCGCCTGTCGTCTGGCATGTTCTCGGGCCGCATCTTGAACCCAATCTTGTGATTCTTCATTAGCTCCAGCTCCACTGCATGATCAAAGGCCATTCATTTACCGATTGTTGTGAAGTCCTACAATTTGTTAGATATTTTCTAAGAATGACTTATCTAAGGGAACAAAAACCTTACTTCATAGCGCTTGATTTCGGCAATCTCCTCCTGTACTTGTTCTTCTACTGGCTCAACCTGCGGGCCGGGCTCAATTCCGGTGGAGGCGCCTGTCCACGATCGTGACCGCGCATGACCACCGGGCCGTGCCGTAGTGGCTGACATGGAAGAACGAGATGTCATCATCTTGGCATTATTCAGTGATATTTGTGTGTAATGTGACACCTAGGCGGATATTTCAAGGTTGAACGGTGTGGAGGGAGTTGGTGCTCATAGATGACACAGCAATATAGACAATTTCAGGGTTCACTCCGTGGAAGGTCAAGAGGCCGGCTCGTCTTGAACCTAAATTATGAGGAAATTATATATTGAATATGAGACAGGCGAGTTGTTGATGAGTTCGTGATGCAAATTGTCGCCGAACAATAGCTGGTTTTGGCAAAACACAAACCCAAACAAGCCTAATTTGGAACTTGTTCGAGAAAGTTAGGGTCCCGGTATCTCGAGCTCATAGATTAACTGTAAATCTGACCGCAAGCAAACAAACCCACTGCAAACTGAGCACGATATACCCACATTTCTATCAATTTGGTTGATAAGCATGCTTGACTGCCGTTGTTTTTATCGCGAAAAATCGACTTTGATATACACATTTTCCAGAGCCGCAAGCAGCATGACGTAGCCAAACATCTCATTACGAGAAAGCCAAACTCTGAGATCTCACCCATATAAGATACAGCGCTAAACACCTAAAGCTTAACCCCTGTCATGCCACTGGAGCTCCCTTGTTCCCACTATAAACGCGCTATCACCACGCGACACACTTTATTTGCTTCGAGACATCGTGCAAGCTTGAAATGTGATTTCAGGGTATATATCTTGATTTGAATACCTTTTTAAGATACACACACCATCATGGCAGGTGAAACAGTGGCGCCCAAGAGGGCTGTAACTGGCCAGACTCAGTTGCCTTGTAAGAGTCGCTGTATATCAGAATCATTGGAGTATAAGCTAACACTGCGTAGTATCCCGAGTAAAGAAGATTGTTGCCGTAGACCCAGATATCGCTACTTGTTCAAGCAATGCAACCGCTCTTATAACTCTGGCCACTGTAATATCACCACATGCTATCAGCAGACAAATCCAGTGCTATGCTAACCTAAAGTAGGAACTCTTTATCCAACATCTTGCTACAGAGGCTCACAACGCCACCAAGCTTGACCGGAAACCCCGTCGCAACATCCAATACAAAGACGTCGGTAAGTATCTTCGTAAATCCCCAAGCAAGATGTTTTTTTCCAGTATACTGACATCTTAACTAGTCACTGCCATCTCCCACAAAGACCATCTCGAGTTCCTCGAAGATGTCGTCCCCAAGGCCCAAGCTACCAAGAAGACAAAAGAGGCCACCGGTGCCAAGTCCAACGGCGAGAAGAACACTGCAGGAAAGAAGCAGAAGCAGCTCAACATGGGTGCGGGAGGCTGGGGTCTGACTGCTGCGAAGGAGACTGCCGATGAACAACCAGAAGAGGTTACCGAGAAAGCTGAAGCGGAAGAGGCCATCACAGAGTCGGACGTGGGGGGTGAGAAGGAAGACGATGTGGAAATGATTGGTTGACGGAAACTAGTCCGTGACCAGATCTTGTATAAGCTGTTTTCGTCTTTGTTTGTTCACGCTATAATGGCACATTGCATAGAATACCCAAACACTTTCTTCAGAACTCAAGTATTGGGACTGAAAACCATCAACTCGTATAAATTAAACGCCAATCCAGTATGTAAATGTTGTATCCCAAGTCATCCCAAAATAAGGGTATGATAAAACAGAACTTGCACCGCCTCCCGCACACAACGCCACGCCACCACACTCTATCCTGCCATGACCTCGTCTTCCTCCAGATGGAACCCAGGAGGCAATCTGCCTTCGTTCAAAATCTTCTCCAGTCGGATAATCTCTTCCAGTGTAGTGGCATTCTTGATCATGTCCTGGAGTTTTTGTTTCTCCTTGTCCGTGAGCTTCATCCGTGTCAACTTGGATGTCTGCGGGGTATCTGATTGGCTGATGGGGCCTGATGACTTGTTGCCAGAGATCTGAAATTTGTTAGTATCTGTTCCAATATTGCCAATCCTCTGATCTGTGCCTACCTCTTGCGCCAAAGCACTGGGTCCCTCCGCAGTGCCAAAGAGCTCTGTCGCCATCTCACGTTCCGCCAGCTTGACCTTCTGGTAGTCCAAGAGTCTAACAGAGGGACATTTCCAAATCATCCAATACCGGTAGTTCTCCAATTTGGTAATCGGATTGTCAATGAGCACCAAGTGTGTCAAAAACTTAAGTCCCCCCAGAGGCTCAATGTCTGCTAATCTCTCCAGGTGGTTCGAAGCCAAAACCAAGCTTCGCAAACACGGAATAGAGTTGGCAAGAGTTGGTTGGATATTGGAAATGCGGTTACGTGCTAACAGCAAAGTTGTCAAGCGAGGAGAGAGCGGGAAGTTGCCAAGCGTTTGAATATCATTGTCCGTAAAGTCGATCGAGTCGTGGGGTCCGGCAACACCCAGGTTCTCAATGTTGGGAATTCGGTGGCCTATAGCAATTTCAAAGAAACAAAAGAGGTTCGCTATCAATTCTAGTCCTTTCTCAAGTGAAGTGATCAAGGGGTGCAGTAGCATCTGTTCTTTTCAAACATACCTCTCAGGTCCAGCTCACGCTCCTTGAGGGGGTTGAGGTAGGAAAGCGACTTTTGGATGAGCTCGGGAGTCAATCTCATGGCGAATGTGGCACGCAAGTATGGATTGTGGTAGTTTATGGGCCCGGAATTGGGATGAGAGATTACTGGGTTGGTAATGCAAATTGAGCTTGATATCAAGGGTCGTCCTCAACTGCTGGTACCCAAAAAAAAAAGACAAGGCTGAGCTTCCTATTTGGAAAATCTGTAGTCGCACAATCCTGTCAGCCAGCCGTGCTGATACCTAAAATAGACAAGGGTTATGGTATAGGTATTAGGGTTACAACGAAAGCTAATGGCGGGGCACCTCCTAGACAGGGATTACATCGCGGATTTAGACGACCACTGCTACAACTAGATGCTGAAAGCTCCGTTTGGGACATTAAACATTTCCTGCTCGTTTGATAATTTCGAGATTCTATATCGGCACAACCTTTGGCCGAATCTTAACAATAACTTCCAACTTCGACTATTTGTATCAGATACAC
This sequence comes from Ambrosiella beaveri, assembly GCA_030294605.1. Classification (NCBI taxonomy): domain Eukaryota; kingdom Fungi; phylum Ascomycota; class Sordariomycetes; order Microascales; family Ceratocystidaceae; genus Ambrosiella; species Ambrosiella beaveri. Next base: position 76,988 of record JARQWA010000061.1, read on the forward strand.
ACCGCCTCAACACAGAGTGCTAGTCCAATCCCCTTACGACCAGTCGCCCGCGACTTATACCTCACTGAACCGACATATCTACCATCCACCAACGGCGCCCCGATCCAGCTTCGGGCTTGGAAACATGGCGCTCGAGGAACGCAAAATTTTAGAATTCTATCACCTGTCAACCCCATTTCCGACGGAATGGCCGGCCGAAAACAACAGCGACGACTCCGAAGATGATGCCATAAAGCAGAAGCTCAGCCGGCGCAAGTCTAGATACCAAGCGCTGGAGAGAGCTCGCAAAAGCATGATTCCTAAGGGCATATCTTCAAATAATGGCACAACTGTTCAAATGGACGAACCGGATCCACTTGGGACTTCAGATTCAGTGGTGCGAACGTTGCGACAGCTCGGCGTGCGAGTCGAGGATAGACCACAACTTCGTAAGTGGAGTGAGCTGACACAACATTACTGAACCCTAACTAACATCTATGCGGCTTAGGTAACCAGTTCATGCTTTCATCAACCAATTTCTCCCCGGCAGTCTTTCTTTCGCAAGTACACGGCGAAGATGACACTCATAGTCTGATCTCCGGACTCGATTACCTGTCACAATCAATCGACCAAAAGTCTGCATCCCTCAAAATTCTTGTTGAAAGCAACTTTGAGCGTTTCGTCAAGGCCAAGGCTACCATTGACAATGTATACCGTGAGATGAAATATCGCGGTGCTGATCAAGAACAGGCATCCCGGGCACAGCAGACGGCTCACGCTAGGCGCGCGAGTCGGAACAGTTTTCGGAACAGCTTGGCGTCTGCGGGTCAGATCAATGTCGGGACCCTACCAACCTCTATTATCCCTGAGAACAAGAAAAAGAACGCTCTTCTCAAAGAGTCGGAATACGGTGTGATGGGTATCAAGGCGCCACTACTGGATGCTTCAGCAAAGGCTGAGGATGTGTGGGGGCCCGCCCTCGGAGGCAGAGAGAAAGAAAACAGTCTCAAACTACTCATGACGAATTTTGAGAGGTACAAGGAGTATACAGAGCTTGGATCCATGATTGCAGACAGCATCAAGCGTAAAGATCACGAGTCACTGGTAGAGGAATATAACAAAGCCCGCACATTTGCTGCGCAAAGTCGGCAACTCGCAAAGAAGGCTGCCGCCAAAGAGCTGACTCTGACTGATGCGCAAATCTACCAACTGCTTATTGCTGGTCGCATGTGGCACGATGTCGAAGAACAGATTCAGGTCTTCAAACATTCCGTCTGGCGCAAACTGACGTCATCACACATTACCGGACACGGTGATGCCGCCAACGGGCAACCTCAAGACCAGTATATGGAACACATCTCTCTATTGCTTGAGCTCGGTGTGGAACAGAACCCAGTGTACATGTGGCTGGCTAGTCAGTGGGAGTTCCTCAAGGGCCGTATCCAGATTACTGCGGATCGATGCCGTGTGGAGATTGAAGTGCTTCGTCGCAGGTTGGCGAACCAGGACAAGCCGAGTCCCTATGTCGTCGCGTCACATCTCAGATCATTGGGCAGACAGACGATCGAGAACAAACCCTCTTCATATGACACTGCTGACGTCATTGAACTATGGGAGAAAATTCTGTCCTTTTTGACGAGCCTGATGTCACCACAAGGTATCTTGGGAGAGATTGTCGACTTTGAGAGAACTCTGCGTAGCTTTATCGAGGGCACAGCACAGCGCATGCTGCCTTTTGGATTCCAGGGCGAGTCTGTCGGACACCACAGATTGACACCCGAGGCTACGTCCTCTCTAGAGAAGGGCGTTGTAGAGTTGGTCGATTCCCTTCGTGACCACATCTTCAACTTCTTTGTTGGCCTGCCCCCAGAAGACGTTTCTCTTCTTTTCTCTCCGGTGCCTCCATCACCAGTTGCTTCTGGTGGCGGCCTCAAGAGTCCCCTGAGTCCCCACTCCCGTGATAACCGTTTTAACCTCGACCCAGGCAATCTCCCCGCTGCCACTAAACGTGGTGAAGCCTGGGAGAAGTTTGCTTTCTGGCCTCCGTGGTCAAACTCTATCAGTGGTGTCCACTACCTTTCCAACATGCTGGTCATTGTTGGGTCTGGTACTGCAGAGCTGGCGAGTTTGCGGCCGGTCCGTACTGTTGATCCGACGGTGATTGATCGATTGAAAGGTCTTGTTGGTGCTGCACGTGAACGTTGTGTTATTGCTTTGTGTCCTGTTTGGAATACAGATGCCGAGAATGTCAAGTACGTTGAGGATTGGCATCGTTCTGTTGACCAAGGCGACGTCACCAAGATGCCGGCCAGCTTTGCCGCCTTTGAGGGTACCATGTTGGCTGGTATGCAGAAGATATTGTACATTTCTGATGCTATGTCATCTTCAGAAGCCGGAGATATCGTCCTGCCTCCTCCGGCGAAATTGCAACAGATGGTCCGCTCTCAATATGTCACCACTCTCTATAAGGCTTTGAGTGGCATGGTAGAGAATGCTGAGCGTTCTATCAAGACTACTGGTGATCAATGGACCACCGAGTTCGATCCATCTTCAGTTTCGGTCCTACAAACAATCTCTGGAGGCCGCAAGCCTCTTGATGCCGGTGACCGCAACGTCCGCATGCTTCTTACTCTAAGCAATCTTCAGGCTCTTCGTTCCACTGTCGTTCCTAACCTGAATTCCCAGTTTGAGAACGCTTTTGCCGTCAAGCTTACTGATGAATCGAAGACTATTAAGGATGTCCTCGGTCAAATCGATGCCCGTCTTTTCCAGTCTTATACCCGGCCCGCCATCGAGTCCCTCCGCTCAATCGTCAAAACTGGAATCTCTTCCCCCTCCTGGGTACCTTCACCAGGAACTCGTCCCACAGAGGCCCGACCCTACGTCTATGAAGCCCTCCTTAACCTCGTCCTCATCCACAGCCAAGTCTCCACCACGACTCCCTCACTCACCGGTCAAGTCCTCTCGTTCCTCCTTGAACAACTCACCCGCGAGATGCTCGAAGTCTTCAAATCCCGCGACCGCTACCCGCTCGAGGCACTCATGCAGGCGACGCTCGATGTTGAGTTCGTCGCGCAGACGCTCAGCCAGTACACGACGCAGAAGGCTAGCGATATGCAGGGGGTGATTTACCAGGAGATGGATGCGCGGACGGACAATGATGCGCGGGCAAGGTTGCAGAGTGAGTTGCCGGAGATGAGGAATACGTTGAAGAAATTGAAGGAGGCAAGTAAGAATGAGTTTGCGTGCTTTAAGAAGATTAAGGTGAGGCCGGGGGCACCGGTGTTGGAGAGGAGGGATACGGGTAATTCGGTGCATGATTACTGAGGAAAGGAGGCATAGGATATCATAGATTCTTGGACGTAATGATAATGATTTTGGATTCTGATAATGTGTGATGGGCCATGTGGTTTTATTAGTAGAGATGCTCTAAATGTGTCTAATGTGATTGGTACTTTTTCTTCATGTTTTAAATCCGCTGAAAAGAGTATAAAACCAAACAAAAAAATAAACATGATGTTAAGATCTCCAACAAGAGATACAATCCTGGAAGGGACAAAAGATTTCAACTCGAGCAGAAAGCAAAAGTACGCCGACAATAAATGCCAATACAAAAAACATTCGAGGTGGTATCAATAATGCAGATTTGGAAACAAGGCACAAAAAGACTGTACGGACAATGGATGGATAGACAAGACAAAACAGACAGAGAGATCGTGGATGGAGGGGCAAAGTGAAACGCAACGTCTATGAGGCGCCGAGAAGGAGATGGCCGCAGAGGGTGAGCTCGAGGCAGCGGGAGTCGACAGGGTCGAATTTGGATTCCTGGCGGCGATGGACGGTTTCATCTGATGGGATTGTGTTAGCAGAAATCTCAACGAGTATCATGATACGGAGACAGTGTGTAACTTACAGGTGACATTCAGCCTCTTGTAGAACTCGGCAAAACCCGGAAGAGCATTCTCGGCAACGCCCAAGACCCCCTTTTCCTCTGAGCGCAAGACCGTCGGCAGGATCCTCCGACAACTCAACAGAAGTTTTAGTAAATCCGCCAAGTTGTTTCCCTGCCCAATGAACGTCTCCGGTTGCCGTTCCAAAGGCCATCCGCCTCTCAAACTGTGCTGTTCCCAAGCACGGAAAGCCCAGGTGCTCTTCTCAACAGCGTTGAGGAAGACGAGGCACGTCAGGAACATAGGGAAGCCAATCTTGACCTTGGAGTCCTGGAGGATGCGTTGCATCTTACTGAGAAGGGTGCGGGAAGTGTTGTTGGCTTTGCGTTCGGCGGCGGCGTTGAGCTGGATGAGCATAACGGTGTAGATGTCGAGGCCGGCACGGTCGCTGGAGTCTCTAATCCAGCGTTCCAGGTTCTCGGTGGGGCGGCGCTCGATGATATTCCACTGGCGCTCGCGGTCGATGATATCAACGAGGCCCCAGAGTTCGAGGGCATTGCGAAGGAGGTCGTTGTCCTGATGTCTCTCGAATGCCTCGCTCAGTATCATACGGATGAGCAGTGAAGGGTCATTGTCAATGAGAAGAGGAAGTGTTGCTCTCATGTATTCTTCAATCTTCTTCGGGGTGTCTTCCGTATCGCTATCAATCATAATGGCGCGTGGTTCCAAGTTTTGGGATTGTGACTTTGCATTATGGTTCTCCATAGGTTGGTCTTCCCCTAATAAAACATCGGGGGCATCCTTGGCTGCCATTATGTCAAAAACGCGCAAGACAATCTTGTTGGCGTCACTGGGGAACAGCGTGCACTCTATGCATGAGTCACTGTTGAGGATCTGACATGACTGTTTTATCATGTTGTACCGATTCTGAGCCAACACAACTTGAACTCCGGCTGAATACAACTCCAACTGTTCACAGAGTTTGGTCCGAACACATCCGGCGCGCCACACCCGGGGAGACAACACTTTGCAACAAGTGTCACATGGATCGCCCTTGCCGCAAGTTTTGCGCAAGATCCTGCACCTGATGCAAGCGCCCAACTTCCGTACTTCCTGGACTTCCTTGCGTCTAATAGAACTGAACCGGGCACGAGAGTTTTTCGGACGTCCATTAATCCCGAGATCATGTGTATCCATCCGAACACCACCTCTATGGCCAGGCACGGGGGTTCTAATATCCCGTGAGATGGCCGGTTGAGGCTTGCCCGTCATGTAGGTCATCTCAGTCCAGTTCTGAGAGTCGGTGACATGCATAGTATGCTGGGTTCCATTGTTCGCAACCGCCGCCGCTGCCGCCGCCGCCGCTTGCATGTGATCCGAAATTTGTTGGGCTTCCTGTGCAGTCTGAGTTTCATGCATTTGATGGGTTTGATGGAGTGCCGATTCTGTTTGCTCGGCAACAAGTTGGGGATCAAGGAAAGAATTCTGGAGAGACGCGGAGCCATTGTCGGCAGCAGCAAGATCGGCCACAGAGCCAAGACCGTTTGGCTCCGACTTAATCGGCAAGAGAATGGTATGAGGGGCATTCGTGTGAGGCGGTTCTCTCGAGGGGTCTTGATTCAAGGCTTGTGATGTGGGACTCAGCGGTGGCCGCATGGCATGGTCGACGGGGCTGATGGCGGAATCGGGAACGTGGGGCTGAGGAAGCGACTGTGAAGGGGAGCCATGAACCATAGTATGATCAGTGGATCCATCAGGGTGTCCCGTCAGGCCAGTTTGCACATTATGGAAACCAGAAGACAGGAGACCGGTTTCAGGATCGTAGCCAGCCGGGGGGTGTGCCGATGGGTCAAAACCGTCACTTGTTGAAGGATGTTCGAGGAACTGTGTTTGGATATCAAAATGTTCGGTGCCTTGTAATTCAGTAGCATTCATGTGCGACATTTCTGTCCCATTGGCAGAAATCTGGAGCTGCAAAGACGATCCTGGCCTATGCTGTTTCTCATTGATATCGACTTGGCGAGATGCCTCGGCCAGAGCTTCCAAGGCGCTCCATTGTTGCGCGGCCATGGCAAGAACATCGCCATTGACGTCATTCGTCGTTGCTTGTGCGTTGTTGTTCGGCATGCGGTCGGCAACGGAGGGAACACTGGGAATTCCATGCAGCTGTAAGCACGCCGCAATGCGGTCGGCTTCTGAGATGGCTGGACATTTTCCCGGTTTGGTGATGTGTCCAGTCAAGGAATCGATTCTGCCTTTGGGAAAGTCTTCGCCACATAGTTTGCAAGTGTGAGGGTAGCGGTTGCTGTTGTCATTGAGCTTGGGACCTCGATTAAAGTATTGCTGGATGAGCGGGTTGGGTTTGCGACCCATTGTGCCGGATTTTTTATGATGGTGGTGGGGGGAGGCGGTGTGTAGGTATAAGACGGGGCCGATGCCAAATCGACGACAGTTCGACTGCGACGTATATAATGTTTGATCTAAATGTTCGATTCGGTAGTGTCGAGGAATCTCGGAAGAGGAAGTAAAACCCAAAATGTTGTGGTTATAAAGAAGATAGAAATTGGAGACCACTCTTGGATTCTTGGATGTTGAACCAAGGGCAATCGTTACTACTAAGTAGTTGGGAAACTAGCGGACAACGCGGGAAGTGTGATGTCTTGACGCCATATACCTCCCGAGACACAACGAGCTGCGGTCGTCAACAAATAATTGTAGCTATTCTCAGAAACCAAGTATATAGTCTATCACTTAACTCGATCACAACGCACTCATGAACTGGTTCCTGCATGTATTTAGCGGTGTCGACGTTGGCGAGTTCCCAAGCTGCAACTAGCATTCTGCCTCTGTTAACCGACAAAGTTTCTCACACCGCCTCCTTCCAGTTGGCATTGTAGCCCGCTTTTCAATGAATTTCGAGCCTGGTCATTGGACCAGAATCCACCGCCTATTTTGACCGGCATTTAACCGGGCAAGGTTCACTTTTTTGGGAAGTAAAATAGTGGGGCTTACTAGGTTTAAGCTATTTGAGCGCTGTTGAAAATACAGTTGACATCATCGTCATTGATAGCTTGTTGGCTGCCAGCTCATAGATGTCAATTAATTTGAGATGTAAATGTATCAATTGAGTCAATACGATATATTTGGTTGCTTTTTACTCCAGCGTCAACATGTAAAGATCACTTATTCAATATTCCTACAACTGACTTGGAATGGATTTTATTACCATCACTTTTAGGGTTGCTAACCCACACCGTGGACAAACTCTCTGTCCCGTGCCGAAACGTGGGATTCAAGTCGAATGCATCTATGACTTACTTTGAGGTTGTTATCTTGACCAGAGGCCGAAATCTTCTGATGGGCATAAAGCGCCACAAAAATCTCGGATTGGACAGTGGTATACCTCATATAATCATCCCACATGCGCCTATGCTGTTTGCTCACCTACGTGCTCTCTACGTCTGGACAACAGGTGTCTATCATCTACTCCACTTTCTAGCTCAAATGTCTCGATGATCCATACCCCGTTGGCAATTGCGATTGCGATCCGATAGATAAAAATGGCATTAGTCTAAAGCCTCAATTGACGAATAAGAATTCGCCATAATTCAGCGTGCCCCTTGTGTAGCTTCAAAGTCACCACCCGGGTTTGCCGGACGTCACATCCGGATTAAATAAGGAATATAATCCTGGTCGTTGCCGAGCCCCCGTTTTTTGCACTTGGCTTCATCAACCTCCACAAAACGGCAATTAAGTTAGTTTGCTTTCCCAATCAGGAAGAAGTGGTTGGTGCCATTGTCGTACATACAGCCAAGTTCAAGCCTTGAATGAGGGCCCCTGTTAAAGTTAAGTCCGACACGAACTGCTCCTGGCGTCAAGACAGGATATTGGGATCTCAGCTATCTCAGTTGGCCAGGACGTGTGGTGGTTTATCTATGATTTCTTCTTAGAAGAACAGAGGCTCTTTTATTTTGTTTTTCACCTTTTATTTTCTCGTTATATATGCCAGATCCCGCACTTAATGTCTGTAAACCCATCAATCTTTTTACCTGTAACATCTACTGTTATCCTCATATTATAGACTTCTTACGAAGCATTCCGATCTACTGACCGAGGTACTTGTGGATGATTCATATACTTGACTGCATATCCTCAAGCTTGATGAGAATTTGACCTTGTCTTGTTACCTTTTCGCCATCTTATCTACCCTTGACGTCATACTTGAATTCGCTTAAGACCATGAAGTATCAACGCGGCATATTGGCCTTGGCGTCTTTGAATTTAGCGAGTAATGTTAATGCAGAGCTAGCCGATTATGTATTGACTGATGTAAGTGTGGGATAAACTGCTTACATTACCGCTCATGAAACTAATGATATCAGACTGGATCCATTAATGGTGGGAACACCTTTCCGGGAATCACCCGGCCTTTAGGAATGGTCAAGTTGGGCCCTGATCTATATACAGGACATGATTCATACTCCGGTTATGCGTTGGATGGTGTTTTGATGGGTTTCAGCATGCTCCATGAGAGCGGTACTGGCGGTGCTCCTAAATATGGTGTCGTTGCGCAATTACCAGTCAATCGAACTGTGGATAATCCTATGGCCGATTGGAAGGTTGGTCGTAGTCAAGCTGATGAAACCGAGGTTGGTCTGTACCGGTTCTACATGGAAAATGGCATCAATGCCGAGCTAAGTGCTACCAACAAGGCTGGTATCTTGGTATACAGGTACGCCGCAGGTACTCAGCCCGGCATATTGGTGGATGTTGGCCATGTGTTATCATCATATCGTGGACAAGGCCTGGAGCAGCATTACCTTGGCGGAAAGATCACTGTGACTGGTCAAGGCTCGAACCTTACATACACAGGTCATGGAGACTACGACAACGTAGGTACAGCAATTACTTTGACGACGTAATAGAGACTGACTGATTCATCAGGGTTGGAACCGGGCTGAACCATGGCGAGTATACTTCTGTGGCTGCTTCGATGCTCCTGCCACATACAAGACATGGATCGGTTCTAACACAACCGAATTCACCACCGAAAACTATTCCACAGAAGATACTCGTGAATCGACAACAGAGCATGTTGGTGCTGTCTTTTCTTTCAACCAAACTGAGGTCACATCTCGCATTGGTGTCTCTTTCATCTCCGAGTCTCAAGCTTGCCAAAATCTTGAAAACGAGATTCCGGCGGGCACCACTGCGGCCAAAGTTCGACAAGACACTCGCAACATCTGGAACAATCTAGTCCTCGAAAAGATTACCACTACAGATACCAATACTACCAAGTTACAACAGCTTTACACGGCCATGTATTTTGCTAGCCTGCTTCCTACCAACAAAACGGGAGAGAACCCCAAGTGGAACTCAACTGAGCCCTATTACGATGATATCTTCACATTCTGGGATACGGTAAGCTAACTAACGTACCATATACCCTATTATGGATCTGGCTGACACACTCTAGTTCCGTTGCACAACATCTTTGTTCCACATTCTTTTACCCGAAGCGTACGAAGAGTTCCTGCGCTCTTGGATTGATATCTGGCGCAACGAAGGCTTCATGTCTGACGCTCGCTCGTCCTTTTTCAATGGTGCCGTTCAAGCTGGATCTAACGTTGATAATGTATTTGCTGATGCCTGGGTCAAAGGCGTTCGTGGCAAGATCGATTGGGATGATGCCTACAATGCCCTGCTAACTGATGCCGAGATCACACCTCCTAACAACAATGACCCCCGTGATACGAATGGATCGACTAAGGAGGGCCGCGGTGCTCTGCCTGATTGGCTTAATCTAGGGTTCATCACTCGGCGTTTCACTCGTTCGGTGACACGGGCTGTCGAGTAGTAAGTTGTATGGAAATTCTGTGCTCAATGTATGAGTCTAACGACACTGCAGCTCTGTCAATGACTATGCTGTTGCTCAAGTTGCTTCTGGCCTTGGACATGTTGCTGAGGCTAAAAAATACCTGCAACGTTCTCGAAACTGGCGCAACCATTGGAACCCTAACATGACTGCTCTTGGTCATTCCGGCTTCCTTGGTCCTCGTGACGAGAACAGCTTCATTGAGCAGGATCCTCTATCTTGCGGTGGATGCTATTGGGGAGATGATTGTAAGTCTAATATAAAGCTGATATATATCAATCACTAACACCTTTGCCAAGACTACCAAGGACTACCCTGGGAGTACTCTTTCAACGCCCATCATGACATTGCCCACGTCGTCTCCTTAGTTGGAGGCGAAGACCGGTTTGTTGATCGACTTGAACTCACCTTTACCCCTAACATTGTAGATGGAAACGAACAGTTTGGACACACTATATTCAACCCTGGCAACGAGCCTTCATTCGGTACACCCTATCTGTACAACTTTGCCCATCGACAGCACCTTTCTGTCCGACGGAGCCGCAATGTTGCTAAGTCATACTACAGCCCCACACCTCCCGGACTTCCCGGGAACAGTGACGCTGGAGCTATGGAAAGTTGGCTGTTGTGGAACATACTTGGCTTGTACCCTCTGACTGGCCAAACCACATTCCTTATTGGTTCCCCGTGGCTCCAGAATGTCACCATTCACCTGGGCCAAGGCCGCGACCTCCACATTTCATCTACTGGCGGTGATGAGGACACTTTTTACGTCCAATCGCTTAAAGTCAATGATCAACCCTGGAATCAATCCTGGGTCACGTGGTCCGACATCTTTGAAAATGGTGGTTCCTTAGAATTCGAACTGGGCCGCGACCCCGTTGTCTGGGACGTCGGCGCTCTCCCTCCCAGTCCCACAACTGAGCTGTCAAACACCACACAAGTAAACACTGTGAGTACCAATGCATTTGCCGATTGGACGACAGCCTCTAAAAGAGCGGCGACGGAGAACACGGACAGCGACCAGCAAGTGGCCACGGTGGACTTTGTCCCTGGCTCACTCGCGGTGGCCGTTGTGTTTTTGGCTTTGGGATGCGTGGTTAGACAAGAGAGACAAATTGCTAACTTGGAAAGACGACTGCGAAGACTTGAGGGGAGTGCTAAGGGGCGCTCCGAGGTAGGAGATGGAAGTGACAGTAAGGAAACGACCATATCTTCATCAGAGAGTCGGAGGTCGATGCGGTGGTTACCGATGTGATGAGGGGGTGAAAAGGGCATTATATGTTGGTTGGCCCGGTGTATATATGAAAACACAGTACATAGGCAGACTTGGCCTTGAATAACTTAATAATTGAAATACGCTACAAATTCAGCAAAACAAAACAAAAAGCTACAAATGAAACCAAAAACCGAAAAAAAAACATGACGCTGAGGGGAATATAAAACCAATCTAAAAACAGAACAAAGAAAAAAAACAGCAACACTTACAGGATTACTACCACTGAGTCCTCCGTATCCCTACCAGACATTCCGGAACTCATCCTGATCATCAACTTGGTATCCCGTCCTTGGAGAAACATAGCTCTCCTGCGTACCCCATGTCTCCGAACTAGAGTCACCCTGCAAAAACGGGTCAGACTTTAGGACCTCCTGGTCCTCAGCCTCTTCTTGAACAACTTCAGGGACTGGCTCAGGCTTGCTGAGAACAGGCTCTGGTTCCGGGGCAGCGGTGAAAACTGGAGGTTCAGCGGCTGTAAGAATAGATATGGTTTCCTTGTCTTTGCCCTTGGACTTTTTCTTCTTCTTTTGGACGGGGGTTCCTTCGGAGGATGCGGGGGTTTGGGCGCTGTAAGGAATTGGCGGGGTGCGGGTTGAGAAAGACGGCTTCGGCGGAGGCATGAAGCGCGGGGTCGCCATGTAGCGAGTATGTAATGGCTGGTGCGCGGTAATAACCGGGTACTATTTGAGTTAGTTATAATTTTAGATGAAAAGGGGATTTGAGTAGTCTTACATTCCAGTCTCCATATTCGAGTTCGCGAGCCTTAGCATACAATTCCTCTTCGGATTGATCAATCTCAAATGGCCCAGTAAAGGTGCCATGAGTAAAGCCAGGCTCGATAGAATGATCACGGCTAGAAGACCCCTCGCCATTGCCAGCCAAAAGCGGAGTCGTTTGATTACTTTGACCAGGCTTAGGGATCCAATATTTTCCTTGGCCGCCACGCTGGTATCGCATGCCCTCCTTAACTCTGGCAAGCCGGGACCTAGAATCTTCGTGGGCCATGATCTTGTCAGTAGAATCGAATGCGCGATAACCGTAGTTCTTGCCGCGGAAAGTGTCCTTGGTATCTTGAATAAGGTCGATGATGCCAAAGGCATCACGGAAAGCATAGGCGACAGGCATACGGGCAGACATGACGTCTTCGGCGAAATCCTTCCATGAGAAGGCGTACCAGTGGACGACAGCGAAGACGGGCATCTCGAGACAAATGAGAGCGTCCTGAATAGCAGCAGCTAAGGTCTCGGGGGTGTAGTCAGCGACGTCGGGGATGGCGCGGATCCAGACGAGAATACCAAGCAGGAAACCTTGCCAGTAGGAGGCGAAGATGATGAGCTTGACGGACAAGAACTTGGGGACCGGGCGGAAGGGCTTCAAGTCGTTATGCATACAAACCCAAAAGAGACCAAGGGCGTACAGAGAAACAGTGACACTGATGTTGTAGATTATGCCTTGCCAGAAGTAGCCAGAGGTCAAGCTGACGTATCCCTCCGTATAGACGCCACACGCCTTCATGATGATGGTGGCCAGGGCCTGAATTGGCTTCAACCAAGCGTACTGCAGAATACCACGCTTGATAGCAAGGAAGGTATAAGGATCTGAAATGTCGACCTTGGGGAGGAAGGTGTTAAGGGGCCAAGCATGTTGGACAGGCGGGCGCCCGTGAGTCATGATGATGAGAGCCCTCTCACCATCGAGATAGTTGATAAGAAGCTGGAAGAAGGTGTAGATGGTAAAAGCCTCGTAGAAATCGCGGATGGGGTCGATGAAGTGAGACACGGTGGGGGCTACCAGGCCCATATATGACGAGAATGCAAAAATGGGGACCCTACGCGAGTTAGATTTTGTATCGCATGGCTGAAGATAACGAGTGACCTACATGAGCAGGATACGAATGACGTAACGCTGCAACATCGGCTTGCGGTAGTTTTTGCTACATTATGTGTTAGATCCTGGTGGCAATTGGAGATGTGGAACCGGCCGGCGTCGTAGGAACGGAGCAAGTGGATCTTGGTGGATCGAGTGGAGAAGCTTACGTCTGAAGCCATATTGATCTGTAGATGAGAGGGTATGGTTAGCTATCGTATACATGACTAAATGTAATACTATGAACTCGACTTACACTACTGAAAGAAAGGCAGCAACTAGCGAAGACACACCAGCTGCCATCCGAACGCCGTGGGCGAAAGCTGCGCCTGCACCAGTCATGATGATCGAGTAATGCTGCGCCTGGCGCAAGACAAGACTGGGGTTTGCCGCGAAGTCACGGAGTCGTGGTATTTCAAGTTGAAGTACAAGCCCACGAGGCCATTCGGACAGGGGTGAAGATAAGGCGCAGGCTGTATATATATATAGACAGATCGAAGATGTGCTGGGCGAGAATAAAGGAAGAGTAGTTGTCGAGTCCAAGATCGAAGGTTCGTCTCAATCACGTTGAGATCATTAAGCTATATGTTCTCGGCCCATGTGCTCTTCATTTGCTTGATCTGCCTGATGTTTGGGGGTATCTGTAGTGTTCGGGGAGCCTTTCGTCAGGGCTCAGGTCGCAGAGGTATTGCAAGAGATTTGGGTGTTATCAGCAGACTTGATGTCGAGATGCAGATGTGAATATGCACGATGCCGTAATATAGGAGCCGGCATCACAATATGTGGCAACTGCAGCGACATCTTCACATGAAGCTTGTCAAGTTGCCATAGGGTCGACATACCTGGAGAACCCTCTCTGTAGACCCCTGCTGAAGATGGCCTGAAGAAAGCCTATAGCTTCAACTCTGCACTCCCTTGGGATTATGCCATCATCTTTTTCTTCGCACAATTCAAAGCTCAACGACAAGCCCATTGAAATTCGAAATTTGGTTTTGGTACGACAGAACCATTGGAGCGCATTTGCCATTAGCAGCATCAGCCTTTAGAAGTCGACCGAGCAGATAATCGCAAAAACACAACGCAAACATCTCGAATTCATCGCCCTTTGGGCTTCAGTCTCCGATCACCTACCAACCACATCCGTTTATCCAACATCATCAACCCGCATGTACCCGAACCTGTAATGCCGCTGTCTGTCAGCTTGCAAAAGCCCACTGCCGGCCCTACGTCACCACTTGACAATCCGCCAACCCGAAGCTGACAACCAACAACCGGTTTGCGACTGGGCCTGTCCTGATCGGCGGTGCTTCTCTGGAACGATGGAGACCTTTACGCCAATCGTGTCGTCTCCGGAGTTGCAACATATGCAGAGTTCTTCCTTGCCTGTACGGAATTTGCATGCCCGGCACGAATCAAATGTGCCTGTGCCGGACTTTAACTAGTAAGTGCAACTACGGGCTCCATCCCCGAAGTCAGACCAAAAGCACACAACCCACAACAACATGTTTGCTGACACAATGGCCCTTTGTGCAGTGTTTTCTTAGTATACCTCATCATTACTGCGATTGTGGCTATATTTTTCCTTTTATACCTCAACCGACTCTTTGGATGGCTTGTGTCTTACGCCATCCGCACCTACACATGGCACAAATATCGCATCTATATCGAAATTCAGGCGCTGCAAATATCTTTGCTTGGTGGACGTATATTTGTTAGCGGCTTGCGATATCATGGCGAGAATGAGACTTTTCATATCCAGCAAGGTTACTTTACCTGGTGCTACTGGCTCCGTAATGTACGCAATCTGGGTTTGCTGAACAATGGCCAGCAATCTGAAGGCTCAGAAGGAGAGTCGACCAAGCCGTTGCCATGTCGCTTCGCTGCTAACCTTGTCGGAGTGGAGTGGTTCGTATACAACCGTACTGCTGTTTATGATTCCATCTTGGAATCCCTTCTGAACAATACGCCCACTCAAACTGCCGTAGCTACGTCGGTGGAACAATTGGATCATGCTGAGTCTATCAGACGGCGAGCAACTCGTGTTTCTGGAGATTCGGTCCCTCAAGTCGAAAAGCGTCCTTCACGGCAGGACAGTGAGGGAATCGACGATCGTTCCAAATCTCAAGACCGTCCCCGTACGAAATGCTCGGACAGCTGCGATTCTGATATTCCTCTCATGCTGAGAGTGTTTCCAATCCACCTTGAGGTCAACAAAGCTGCCTTGGTCATGGGAAACGAGAACACGAAGGCAGTTCTTGTGGTCAAGGCCGATGATCTTTCGGGTGACATTGACGCCATTGCCACTGATACTCCGGATCCTTATCGGCAAATATTTAACATGAGGTTCAAGCATCCTGTCATCGAGATGCGCCAGAATGTTGACTACCGTGAGGATCAAGAAATGCGCGCTACCCGTGAAAAGAAGAACAGTCAAGGCGACGAGACACCTTCTCGTAGAAGCTTCTTAACTCGTTGGTTTAGCTGGTGGAGAAGCAGCATCCGTAATCTCGTTCCTAGTTGGCAAAAGTCTGTAGAGTCCCTCAGTACTGCTACTCACAGCCCAATCGATACGGCCAATTCTCAAATACCAGGGACCAGCAACTGGCAAGGCCTTTCCAGATATTTGGATGACCAAGCCCAAGATGACAAGGCTCATTGGGCTCATGTTGAATATGCCGCGCAGCCTGTAATCATTGACAGTCCTCGGGCATCCATGTGTATATTCTGGGACTCGCCAACCAAGGTCCCCGAACTCCTAGACCCAGCACTGCGGTCCAAAAAAGATCCATATGCCCTGAACATTAATGGTGAGGCTCCTCCAGCTTGGGGTATCAATCTAGAAATCAAGGGTGGTGTTGTCAACTATGGACCTTGGGCCGACAGATGTCGTGCTGATATCCAAAAGGGTTTCTTTCCTGGACTGTGCAAAGACGCTGTGCCCACACCGAGTTTAGCAACCGGTGAGTATCGAGTTGCTACCCAGTTCCAGCTCTACGTCCAACTTGATGATGATGTGACGGTTCGCATTCTGACTCGCGAGGACTCAAAGAACTGGAAATTCAAGGGATCTGCACCACCTATCAGCCGTGTGCCTAAGCGTAAACGCCGTGACAAGAAGGATAGACATGCGGAGCCTGCCAGTCAAGCTCGCCAGCCCGGCTGGTTGGAATTGAAAGTAGCACCGAACTCAACCATCAACTACACTATGGACATGGTTGCAGGAGCCAAAGGATTCTCTACGAAAGTCGATGTCGACTTCCCGAGTATTGAGATGTCATCAAGTGTCAACCACCAGCTTCTTTTGCATAGCGGTGTTTTCCGTGTGTCATGTGATCTGAGTACGCCGTTACAGTGGAACTCGCTCCGTACTTGGTGCTTTGACCTCTTTAGTGATGGGATCAAGCTGTTCCTGTTGCGTGACCACATCTTCTTGATGACTGATTTGGTTGATGATTGGGGAAGTGGCCCCTTGACGGACTATCTTCTGTTCACACCATTCAAATACATGGTCAATCTGGATTTTCGCAAGTTCGAGCTGTACTTGAATGTCAATGACGCCAACGTTATTGACAATGCAACGTCATTAGATGAGAACATGTTTCTCGTTGTGGGTAGCCCGGAATTGACAGCGGCACTGGAAATCCCTCTCGATTTCTACCGGCCCGCCAAGAATGCCATTCCATTTGAAGCTCGCCTGGACCCTCTGACTATTGGCGTACAACTACCGCCATGGTACACACAGGCAACCTTCACGAATTCTAAAAACTTGGGGCGGGCCGAGTGTCTGGTTATCAAAGGCAAATACGAGTACAATACCACCACCTCGGTTGAAAATACGGATACCTTGGTACTGAATCTGTACGCCAAGTCACCTGTCGCCAAGATCTTTGGCTCTACTATGAGATTCTTCCTCAAACTCAAGGACAATTACTTTGGCGACGACATGCACTTCCGTACTGTGCAAGAGTATCAAGATATGCTGCAACTCAAGGAGCGCAATCCGGGCGCCGAGACTACGAACAAGGCTCCTTACAAAAAGTCCAATGATATGGATGTCATCCTGAGCGTCAAGGTCGATGATACCAAAGCCTTCTTGCCTGGAAACTTGCATTCAGCTGGGAAGAACATCCAAATTGAAGCAGTGTCCATTACCGCAGATGCTCGTTTCACAAACTACTACATGGACCTTGAACTAATACTATCTCCCCTGAGTTTGGCGTTGGGTGTTTTCCCCGAGGACGAGTCTATCTTGACCAGTGCTTCGGCAACAACTACTCAGCTGTTCATTGATGGAATACGTGTGTTTGGTAACCGTCTCTTTGGTCTGCCTCCTATCGAGCCAACCTATGTTTGTAATTGGGACCTGTCTGTGGGAGCATTGACTGGTGAGTGTAATACAGACTTCCTGTCTACTCTCGTCTTGGCTAGCAAAAACTTTGGTTTCACCTTCGATGATGAGGAGAATGCGTTGGTCTCGTTTGCT
The DNA here is from genome assembly GCA_030294605.1 of Ambrosiella beaveri. NCBI lineage: Eukaryota > Fungi > Ascomycota > Sordariomycetes > Microascales > Ceratocystidaceae > Ambrosiella > Ambrosiella beaveri. The sequence goes on from JARQWA010000061.1 coordinate 94,360, forward strand.
TCTATTGTCTTCTATGATATCACTTTCTTGCGATTGGCCATCCAGTCTGTCAAGTTGTGGGTCCATATTGACAATGCTGCGTTCCTCATCTCACTCGATACCATCGACATTGACTACAACGACTGGGCCCGCAGTCATTACTCCAAGAAGGCCAACATTCTATTGCCAAATCTTCAAATCTCGTGCATTGACACTGAAAATGAGGCCCACGGCAAAAATCACAGTTTCGGTAGTGCCGCTGGTACTAGCAGCAAGAACAGAAACCCTACGCCGATTGATGCCGACCTCATATTCCAGACCACTATCCGTCTTACCATGATTGGACGCAAGTTTCACTTCACGGAAGAACGCAAGATTCAGCAGGATCTGGTCCGACGAGAAGACCAGCGCACTCACCGCACTCCATTCCTCCTGTTCCCCGAGTTTGGTGGTCCGTATATTCCAGAAGCTGTCGATCGTCCCGCCCAAGCTGTTCCGCCGATCCCCGACCTGCTCAACGATGGGTTCCTATCTGACGATCGTGCCTCATCCATGCGCAGTGGCCGTACCGGTGAATCAAGTCACTCGAGCGCCACCTCTCAGTTTTCTCGTCGCTCCCAACATACTCGGAGGACAGCAGGCGGTAACACATTGCATCGACAGAGCTCGTTCTTGTCTTTCTCTAGTGCAGTTAGCAACAAGAGTGTTCTTCGGCCCTCGAACTCGTCCAATGACGGTACTCGTTCGTTCATCAGTCGTGCCCAGAGCCATTCTCATACTCAGTCGACTGGCGAACGTTGGCGAGATGCTGCTCGGCGTTCATCTAGTTACTCTGAGATGGTTGAGGTCACCAATGATGTTCAGGATGCCACGAAACTGTCGAGCAGATTCTTGGCTCCCCGGTTTCCTCTGGAGAATGTAGTGCCGCAGAGCCGAGATGTCGATAAAATGCAAGAGGAGCACTCTCGTCATGCTGCTGAACATCGAGACTTTATGACAGCAGAGTTCCCGCTCCGTGAGATAGATCCTCATGGTCTTAGTGAGGAATGCGCTTACATGAGTTTTGTTGTTGAGTTCCCGTCAGGAATCACGGGGTTCTTTAACCCCGTTTCTATCCAGAAAGCTACCAAGCTTATCGGAGCCTTGCACCCATCTTCGCCGGATGATATCCTTGACGCTCTGCATCTACCAAGCATGGGAACTGTCCTGGATTTGAAGAAGGACTCAGTTCTCAATGGCACTATTCTGGACCTCATGGTTTGCCTGCCCGCCGCACACATCCGATTCCTCAACACGTCCATGCTGGATTTTTCAGAACCGCGCATGGATGAGCAAGATCAATATGATGTTCAACTCTCCAAGCTTGCGGTAATTATGCGGAATACCAAGACTTGGGAAGATGTATTCCGCCTCGATACACACAAGAGTCGGTTATCGTTTCAAGGGTCTTGTGGGCAGATGGTTGTGTCGGCGTCAGAAAGACTTCAAGGTGATCCTGAGACGCAGACTGCCGTCCAGGCTTTGGTAGACACAGCTACTGTCTCTATGGGTTCGCGTGACGTTATGAACATCAATGCCTCCGTCGAGACAATCACATGCTCGACTTCTTCCGGGAAGATTCAGTACTTGGCCTCATTGATTCACCGTACTGGTGTCTTGGCACAAAGTTTATCTGCTACTATCGACGAGTCGTTGGGTCGCCAGCAAGATCGGATCCAGTTCCTGGTCTACCAGCTCATGTCACAAGGCCGCTCAATTCCTGATCCCGCTTTCATTGTGCGTGGCTCCGCTATCTTGCGATCTGTTCCCGGGCATCTCCGCTTCCACGACTCATGGAAGATGATTCAGCGGTTACGACAACTTTGGACCAATATGGATCCCAAATCTCAGAAGGAGCTTGCAACAGCCTGTTTGTCATCTCGACCTGGACCAGTACCTTCAGATGTGCGCAAACAAGTTGCAGCTGCGTTTATTAAGTGGCGTGGCTGGGATCTTGAAGATCTGGATCATTCCGTTCTCATGAAAGAAATCTTTGGTTCATCTGACCATGAAGCTCAGCCTAAGCCCGATGACCTGCCCCTGATTGTTGCCTGCCGTGTTGGTCAGATCGAGATGGTTCTCGACCCTGGCCCAAAGCAGAATCGTGCTGCGCTCATGGGCATGCAAGCCAAAGTTCAAGCAAACGATGAACGGAGTTCTTCTGAAACTGGAGAGGGCCCTGAGCCACTCACTGTGGTTAACATCCACTGTCGCCAAGCTCTGGTCAAGATCAACTGGGAACTGTGTGAGCTTACCAATGACGTCCTCGAACTGTATGCTAGCACGACCACTGCCAAGGATAAAATGACTGAGACGCCTCTAGCTTCGCCACGGACTGGGACCTCAGTGGCCAGTTCGTCCAAGAAAACCATTAAGAAACAAGAAGCATTCCATATTGTTTTGGCCATGGGCGAGGCTTCTCTTGACGTTGACACTATCAATCTGCACTCGAGGACTCATTTGCATGGTCTTAATGGCTCTGCTCTGGTCAACACTCTGCTACAAGGTGTCAACTCCGCCAATCTTATTGTTGGTGCTGAGGCTGTCACTGCTAAATTGTACAGTCACTCGCAAAAGCTCGGCCTCTTTCAATTGCACGAATCGAGTTTGTTCCTTTCTCATGAAGGAAAACAAGAAACCACAAAGGATAGTCACTTTATCAAGTGTGTACCCTCTAGTAAGAGCATGCGAATCAAGATCAAACAGGATCCTCTGGTCCTGCTTGAGATTGTCGATCTCCTCATCCGTGATGAGTTTGCTCAGCTGTACAAGATCAAGAAATCGCTGCCTGTTAGCAATTCTGAGAGGTCTAGTCGGCCTCAAACTGCTTCGTCAGGGTCACAGCCAAGAAAGAGGATCGCTGAGAAGCTGTCTACGATTAAGATCAACGTGGCCATGTTCCTTAATGACTATGATATCACGGTCCCTCTCACTCAGAGTCTGACATACAACATCACCGGTGTTGTGGCTCGTGCCGCTGTAGCTACCAACTTTGGCAAAGAGCTTATCTTCGATTTTGATATCAAAGAGAACTCGCATGGTATCATTGTTGCTTTGGCATCTGGCATTAGAGAGATTTCACTTCTGCAGATTCCTCCTACCAACGGCCGCGTCCGCAGTGTTACTACGCCTGCAGAACATACCATCTCAGTTGCAACTTCCTTGGAGATGGTTCAACTGGATGCCTCCGCGGTCTATACCTTGCTTATATCGCTTAACCGGCCCCAGTTATCAGCCGAGATCCAAGACGTCCAAGAGATGGTTGGAGTCTTGCAAGACCACTTCCAAGAGGTTATTGGTCCCGCCGTTCCTGTCGACGACTGCAAGTCGGCTGTTGCCATCACTTCTGAAAGTCCTTCCGTCCCTATGGTTTACAGAGTTCATCTTGCTCTTGCTGGTCTCCACGTCTTTGGTAAGACCTCTCTTACGTCTGACCCGGATCCTTTGGCATACATTGCCTTCAGTCTGGAAAAGGTGCACTTTGAAGCTACGAACCATCTCAGTCCTGGACAGCCTGTGCTTAAGACGCCACATGTCAACGTCAACCTCAGCCACATCGCCTTTGATATTCGCAAGGGCCATGAGTCTGCTATGCGCTCGTGTGGTAGTCTATCTCTGAGTGCTTTGTTGTCGTTGACTTCAATGCCTGTGCCGGACTCCAAGGAAGAAGAATGGGCTTTAACTTTCCAAACGAGTGGCCTGGAGATCATGCTTTCGCCCGAGACTATTTCTACCGCCATTGACATTATGAGCCATATGGGTGATAAGATCAAAGACCTGGACACAACTCGTGAGCGCAAATATCTGTGGAAGCTGCGGCAGTCCAATCCTAAGATCAGAGTCAATGATACTGAAGTTCCCGACACCCCCGAGATCGACCGGTTTGACTCTGTTCTCGAATCTTTTGTCTACCATTTTGAGATCAGAAACATCACTGTTTGTTGGCTGGTTTCTGGTGCACTGGAGGAAACCGAGGGCCAGGAGGACCTGGTCCTTACCGTGGAGCTTATTGGCCTCAGCACTCGCAAAGCCAAGTCTGCCCGGCTTGAAATTCAAAACTTGCAGTTACAGATGGTTCCTATCCATGACAGCAAGGATGCCGGAAGATCTCATCACTCCGCCCTACTGCCTGAAATCATCTTCAACGTTGCCTCGTTCTCAACCGGAAGCACTCGTCGGATGGCGTTCCAGGCTGTCGGAAAGTCTGTTGAAGTGCGTTTGACTTCTGGTTTCATGATCCCAGCTACTCATCTTCAAGAATCCATCACTCGCTCTGCCGCCAATATACAGAAAGCTACTGAAAACTGGACCCAGACTCAGGACAAGATTCCGGAGACACCATTGACCGCTACGTCAGCTGCCTCATCTGTTTCCACTAGTAAATCCACGACCGGGACTTTACCCCCACCTGGATTCTTCGGGCGCAAGCGTTTCGAGTCCTTGCTCATTCACGCCGACTTTGCTGGTGCTATGCTCCACCTTTCCGGACGTCGCACTCCGGTCACACCTGGCATTCACCGCGTCAGAGGCCGTGCCAATTCTGGTGGCAAATATGGGCAGTTTAAGACCGACGACTCGAATATATCTGCATCTCTTAGAAGTCCTGGTCTGGCTTGGCGTATGGAGTACCGTGACAACGGCACTGACCGTCCGGCCCTCAATGGTGAAGTCAAGGTTGAACGCTCGAGTAACACTCTTTACCCTACTGTTGTGCCTTTGATCATGGACATCTCGTCAAGCTTCAAGGAGATTGTGGAGGCCAAGAAACACAAGCCCGGAGCACCGGTCACCAAAAAGACCGAGAAAGAAAAGGAAAAGAAGAAGAAACCGCGTATGTCTGAATCGACTAGCTGGCTGGGTACTGTGGTTTTAGACAAGGACAAGGGTGCCGGTGATGATGACAACACCATTCTGGTGAGCGATCCATCCATGGTTTTGGGCAAGCTTAACCTAAATCTGGGGCTCCGTATCGCTCAACAACAGTTCACGCTCTCTTGTCAGCCAATCGCTCGCGTTGCTGCTTCTGGCTCATTTGCTGGCATCTACACGACTATCAACACAGTTCACTCAGCTGAACTCGGCAATTTGATCGCCATAACATCAACATGCAGTAAACTACAGGCTTCAGTTCAACACGTATACTCGCGTGAGTCGACGGCTAGCTTCAAAGTTGACTCCATTGTGCTTTCGTTGATGAATAACAAACACTTCTCTGGAACTACTGGAGTCTCGGCCCTGCTCAAGGTCTCGCCGATGGTGGTCACCGTCAACGCCCGTCAGATGCAGGATTTCCTCCTCTTTGGCGAGATCTGGTACCCCAAGGAAATGAAGACATCCGCTACGGAAGACACTTCCTCTAACTCTGACTCAGACACACCGTCCCCTACTCCTCTGAACTCAGAAGGGCAACAAGCGCACTTGGTGGCCCGATACCAGCAGGTTGCTGCTACTGCTGCCTTCCCCTGGACAGCTACTGTCTCTATAGAATCACTTGACATGAATCTTGACATGGGACAGGCTGTTGGTAAGAGTGTGTTTGAGATCAAAGACTTCTGGGTTTCGTCACGCAAGACTTCAGACTGGGAGCAAAACTTGTGTCTAGGGTTTGAGAGAATTGGCATGACCAGTACTGGCCGTATGAGCGGGTTTGTAGCTTTGAGGGACTTTAGGGTCCGTACTTCCATTCAGTGGCCCATGAGAGAACGTGCCCTCTCGGCTACGCCGTTGATTCAGGCCAGCATTGCGTTCTCGCAGTTCCGGCTGAAGACTTCATGGGACTACCAGGCTTTCCTGGTTGCCGACATCACCAAATTGGACTTCCTTATGTACAATATTCGCCGTGAGGGTGGTGATCGCCTAGTCGCTATCCTTGACGGCGATGCCGTCCAGGCATTTGGTATCTCCGGATCCGTGGCGCAGGGCGTTGGCCTCTGGCGAGCTATTGGTAAATTCTTCCAGGAACGCCGGACTGCTTTGAAAACCTCATTGGGTGAAATTGAACAGTTCTCTCGCCGCCATACCATCAGTGGCACAGTGGCTCTTGCCGCCGCAAACCTTGCCACTGATGCTAAGAAGGGGGTGGTTAAGAGTGACCATACCCATGACACGTCTAAAGCGCCGATTTCTCTCGATACGGACGTGATTGTCACTCTTAAGGCGGTAAACCTAGGCGTTTTCCCTTCGTCATTCACTGATCACCAGGTCTTCAAAATCGAGGCCCAGAATGCCCAGGCTAGATTCGCTGCTAATATAGTGGAGGGTCCTCGCCTGCATTCCCTCTTGGATCTGACCCTGGGCCAACTCCGTGTTGGGCTTGCCAGTGTTCGGTCAGAGCGAACAATGGCTAGTGACCTTTCTGTGGAAGAGGTTGTCACACGCAGTACAGGCGCCCGGGGTGGCACTATCCTCAAGGTGCCCAAAGTTCAGGCCATTATGGAAACGTGGCAGACAACTGGCGATGAAGTCCAGGGCAGACCTGTGAACTACACTTTCTCTTCCAAGTTTGAGGGCAAGGTAGAAGTTGGATGGAACTACTCTCGTATCTCTTACATCAGGGGCATGTGGGCCTCGCACGTTGCCAGTCTGGAGGGCCTCGGCGTGGGAGTTGGTGACCGGCCTATAGTCGTACCGCTCAAGGTCACTGGTGTCCCTGGTCCTTCGCTATCTGAGGTGTCTGACAAAGATTCACAGGCGCTGCCAAGTAAGACAGAAAAAGAAAAGGAGGAAGAGCGGAAGATTACGGCGGAGGTCAATGTCCCGGTGTCCAAGTATGAGTACCATGCTTTAACCGAGCCGGTTATTCAGACGCCGCAGCTGAAGGATATGGGCGAGGCTACGCCACCCTTGGAATGGATTGGTCTGCATAGAGACCGGTTGCCGAACCTGACACATCAGATTGTCATTGTTACATTGTTGGAGTTGGCGGGTGAGGTTGAGGATGCTTATTCACGAATCTTGGGATCGTCTTAGGTGTTTTTGTTTGTAATGGGTTCTTGTCTTTTGGAGTTTGGAGCCTGTAATAATACATTTTGGGTAATGTGGGTTCGAATTTTGCATTCAATATGATAAACGTATATTACATATGGATTTGTCAACACTGCTTCATATTTCATGATTCTCTACCATCACAATATTATTGATGATGCCAATTCCCAATTCTTATTAGGGTTAGTAAATGGTGGGGTCCTATGTGTAACCCAAACTTACTTGGAGTGTTTCCCCAAAACAAGCAGGTTTCTAACCGTTTTTGGATAGCTACTCGGCGAGCCTAATCGGGAAATGGTGAATTTCACACCGTTGATCAGGTGTACCCACAGCGTCTTCTTATTTACATATTTAGTACCGAATCAATATCAACATATAGTCAATTTCGCCATTGCGGTAGCCAGCCGCGATCAGACGGTTTTTGTAGGTTTTGGGTTATCTTGTACATTCACACCAAAAACGAAGTGAAAGAAAATCTCGCCGCTTGGTTCGCTTTGGTAATGAAGCAAGTGCCAACACTTTAATGCATATAGATAATCTGCAATCTGCAAGCATTAAATGACTACATTTATTAGTTTACCTTTTGGACACGTGGATGACATAAGCGGGTGTTGGCTTTTCTCTACTGCTACTGAAGGAGGATTTTTGCCCTCTGTAATTGGTAGTTTGGTTGTTGGGTTATTTATTGTGCCCAGAGACGAAAAAATATTGAAATTATGCATTCCAACTGCGGGGAAGGTGATAACTATTACGGCCAAGAAGATATCATCACCGCCTATAGATTACTGTCACCGTCACTAAGCTACCAAATATGTATCAAATATGTAGTGTTGCCGTGAATTCGTGAATTCATGAAGAATTCTCTATGGCGATACAGCTTACGGCAAAGTAGTTACTCTCCACAAGCAAAGGTCTATGTTTTTTCCCCAAGCCGTTGGCTCGTATGCCCCACCTAAATCTTTTATCGGTAGACTCTCATTGGATGCACAAATTGATACGGCCTTCTTATCTTCCCGCAGCAATTGTTAAACAGTCGTGGATTTGCCACAGACCTGTTTCCTAAACAGCCTCGCCTTGAACAAAAGACAGCACTAAGTATCGGCGTGCGAACACTAAAGTCTGTGGCAACAGAAAATAGGAAGGATAAACAAGTGATTTTCGGAGTTTGGTGAAGTTTACAGAAGAATAGTGCTAGAAATGATTGTTTCAACATCATCAATGTAGGAAGGTAATGCTGGAAGACGTCTGTAGCCCCACATTTCCTAAAAAAAAAGTCTGTCACCCCTTCTTCCCTTACAAATGGGCCCCTCTCCCCCACCAAATCCAAGCAATCTCTTCATTTCCCCTCCAGTCCAAAAAAATTGATCATTTCTCCTTCTTATTTTTTTCTCCCTCTAGTCTAGAGGTGTCGAACCATTGGATTGGCCCCATTGATACATCTAAATCGTCGTGAAGTTTGTGATCAGCTTCGCTTTTTTTAAACATCCATTTATTTATCAGACGAGTTAGCCCAGAGCTACTCACCACAACCGCCAAAATGGTCAAGTAAGTTTTTCTTTGCCAAGCTATCACAACATACATTTAAATCAGACTATCACCACACCACTTGGCACGCTGAACGTCTTGTGGCTGTCTCACGTCTTGCGCAAACAACTTTTTGATGATAATCTTTCTGTTTTTCCATAGTCCTAGCGGACTATGATTTACAGTGAACTTTAAGTCAACTACAACTTGACGTTGAATGCTTCATTGTCATTACCTTCCCAACCAGCTTCTAACTAATTCTTTTCTCCAGCTTCACCATCGAGGAGATTCGTGAGCTTATGGACAAGCCCTGCAATGTCCGTAACATGTCCGTTATTGCTCATGTCGATCACGGCAAGTCAACCTTGACAGACTCTTTGCTCGCCAAGGCTGGTATTATTTCCAAGGGTAAAGCCGGCGATGCTAGAGCTACCGACACCCGCGCTGACGAGCAAGAGCGTGGTATCACTATCAAGTCCACTGCCATTTCGCTATATGCCCAGCTTCCTGATCCTGAGGACGTCAAGGATATCAAGAACCAGGTCACCGACGGCAACAACTTCCTGATCAACCTTATTGACTCTCCCGGTCACGTTGATTTCTCTTCTGAGGTCACTGCTGCCCTTCGTGTTACCGATGGTGCTCTCGTCGTCGTCGACACTGTCGAGGGTGTCTGCGTCCAGACCGAGACCGTCCTTCGTCAGGCCCTTGGTGAGCGCATCAAGCCCGTTGTCGTTATCAACAAGGTTGACCGTGCTCTTCTCGAGCTTCAGATCTCCAAAGAGGACCTGTACCAGTCCTTCTCTCGTACTGTTGAGTCCGTCAACGTTATCATCTCTACCTACCAGGATGCCAAGGCTCTTGGTGACGTCCAGGTCTACCCTGAGCGCGGCACTGTTGCTTTCGGTTCCGGTCTTCACGGCTGGGCCTTCACCATCCGCCAGTTTGCCACCCGCTACGCCAAGAAGTTTGGTGTCGACCGTGAAAAGATGATGACTCGTCTTTGGGTAAGTTGACTTCCGAATCCTCATTTTATGTCTTGATTCATGCACTAACACTGTCTAGGGTGACTCTTACTTCAACCCCGCCACCAAGAAGTGGTCCAAGACTGGTGCCCACGAGGGCAAGCAGCTTGACCGCTCTTTCTGCCAGTTCATTCTGGATCCCATCTTCCGCATTTTCGAGTGTGTGAACAACGCCAAGAAGGAGGAGCTCTTCAAGCTTCTGGAGAAGCTTGACCTCAAGCTTACTTCAGAGGAGAAAGACCTTGAGGGCAAGCCTCTTCTCAAAACCGTCATGCGTAACTTCCTGCCCGCTGCTGACTGCCTTCTGGAAATGATGATTCTTCACCTTCCTTCCCCTGTCACCGCCCAGAAGTACCGTGCTGATGCTCTGTACGAGGGTCCTATTGATGATGAGGTCGGCCAGGCCATCAAGAACTGTGACCCCAATGGTCCCCTGATGCTTTACGTATCCAAGATGGTCCCTACTGCTGACCGTGGTCGGTTCTACGCTTTCGGTCGTGTCTTCGCCGGTACTGTCAAGTCCGGTCTGAAGGTTCGTATTCAGGGTCCTAACTACGTCCCTGGAAAGAAGGATGATCTCTTCCTCAAGTCTATCCAGCGTACCGTTTTGATGATGGGTGGTAAGGCTGAGGCCATTGATGACATGCCTGCCGGTAACATTGTCGGTCTGGTCGGTATCGACCAGTTCCTACTCAAGTCTGGTACCATCACTACCTCTGAGGTTGCCCACAACATGAAGGTCATGAAATTCTCCGTCTCTCCCGTCGTCCAGCGCTCCGTCCAGTGCAAGAACGCCCAGGATCTGCCCAAGCTGGTTGAGGGTCTCAAGCGTCTGTCCAAGTCTGACCCTTGCGTTCTAACCTACACTTCTGAGTCTGGTGAACACGTCGTTGCTGGTGCTGGTGAGCTTCACCTGGAGATTTGCTTAAACGATCTCGAGCACGACCACGCCCGTGTTCCCCTCATCATCTCTGACCCCGTCGTCCAGTATCGTGAGACTGTCTCTTCCAAGTCTTCCATGACTGCTCTATCCAAGTCCCCCAACAAACATAACCGTCTCTACATGGAAGCTGAGCCCATCGATGAGGAACTTTCTCAGGCCATTGAGAGTGGTGTCATCTCCCCTCGTGATGACTTCAAGCTCCGTGCTCGCCTCATGGCTGATGAGTACGGCTGGGATGTCACTGACGCCCGTAAGATTTGGTCTTTCGGTCCTGATATGAACGGCGCCAACCTGCTGGTTGACCAGACCAAGGCCGTCCAGTACCTCAACGAAATCAAGGACTCTGTTTCTTCCGGTTTCCAGTGGGCCACCCGTGAGGGTCCCATTGCTGAGGAGCCTATGCGTGGTATCCGCTTCAACATCATGGATGTTACCCTTCACGCTGATGCTATCCACCGTGGTGCCGGTCAGCTGATGCCTACTACCCGTCGTGTCCTGTACGCTTCTTCTCTTCTTGCCGGTCCCGCCCTGCAGGAGCCCATCTTCCTGGTTGAGATTCAAGTCCCTGAGTCCGCCATGGGTGGTGTTTACTCCGTCCTTACCCGCCGTCGTGGTCAGGTCGTCGGCGAGGAGCAGCGTCCCGGTACTCCTCTTTTCACTATTAAGGCCCACCTGCCCGTCAACGAGTCTTTCGGCTTCAACAGTGATCTTCGCCAGGCCACCTCCGGTCAGGCCTTCCCCCAGTCCGTCTTCGATCACTGGGACATCCTGCCCGGTGGTTCTCCTCTTGACCCTACCTCCAAGGTTGGTGGTATCGTTACTGAGATGCGTAAGCGCAAGGGTCTCAAGCCCGAGATTCCCGGTTACGAGAACGTAAGTTTAATTCCTACTACCAGTTTCCTGTATCATGTCAATATGCTAACCCATTTTTACAGTACTACGACAGACTGTAAACGGCTTCTTGGGTCGAAGTCTTGTGATACCACTGTTAACAGTTTGCCTTTTGTCCGTCGTCACGCAGTGGAAAAGAGGAGGAGATTTCCGAGGTTGAAGCAGGGTATGAAGCATACCACGCAGGCTTGGGCATCATGGGGTATGCGGTCTGTAGATTTCTTTTTCTAGGTGTTCACCTCGGACACTGCAATTTCTTGTTTCATTTTTTCTCTTTCCCTTTTGTCGTGACATATATATCTTATCATGTGGTGACAGTGATGTTGTTCCCAAGTTTGGGGCTTGGTAGTACCTCTGTTGAGCTTTTTGCTGTCTCGTCTATGTGTCTGATGCATCCGGATTCTTAGTATCAACCTGAGATTTACATCACGAAGTGAGATGTTGTGGATGTGATCATTATCTATGGAGCGTTTGTGTTTTTTATAAACGATTATTCTAATTACAGTAGTTATTAGGCCAAATCAATGTTCGACCTCTACTCTCAGTATGCCCAACATGCATGGTTGCGCAGCTCTTAAAAAAAACCCAACTTTGTGTTACACAGAGTGGGTCTCTGGTGTTATACATTTTTTTTGGTGAGAGCCTTGTCATCAAGGCTAGGCGCGTGCCACAAAGCTTGAAAAAAAATGACATCGCAAAGTTAAAGATTCCACACCGACGCGGTCTCAGACGCAATCTTTGTTATATTGATACAAAATCTAATTCATGATTCAGTCCGGAAGTACATTTTCCGATAACATGCTCATTCAACAACAATCAGCGGATTATCTTGTGCGAATCAACTTGTGATTTTGATTTCCTCATCCTACTTTCGGAAGCTCCAAATTCAAACACTACGACTTCAAATACACCACGTATTACTCATTTAAGTCAAACCTAGTAGAAGTACTAGATTTATTTGTGGGGATCTGAAAATGTTATATCCGGAAGATGACGGTCCACACTTGAAGAGGTGGATTATCAACAGGTTGGGTGATACGTATGTCGGCCCTAGACCAGCATATCTTAATCAGAAATTATCTTCTTTTTTTCTCAACCTATACTGACGAGTGTATGTATGTGTAGATCTGATGCCGACTCTGATATCCTGGCGGACTATGTCTTGGCCCTGCTCAAGCATGAAGACACCGACGGAGCTCCTTCGAAGGAGATGTGCGCGGCAGAGCTCCAGGACTTTTTCCAAGAAGGGACTGCCGACTCTGAAAAGTTTGTTGACGAGCTGTTTTGGGTGATTCAACACAAGTCTTATCTTCCTGGGGCGCCTCTGCCTCCGGATAGAAATGCACCCCCTCTGAATGCGCCGACTGGGCCCCGTAATCCCAACTCTGTCAACCGGAAACGGAAGGTTGATAATGTCATGGACACTGACGAGAGTCCCGTTGCTTCCAAGGTTGCCAGAGCTGGTGCTCATGGGCAAAGTGGTTATGTGGACCCGAGAGGACCACCACAAAACTTGGTAGGAGGGTACCCCACGCTAAGTGCTAGTGGTGGTAACGGACAGTTGGATTTCAATGCGTTAGCGAATATGGCTCTGGCAAACCAAAATCTTTTGCAGATGTTGGCTAGTGCTATAAGTGGTGATGGAAAGAAGGGTAAGAAGGGTAAGCGGAGGAAGATGTGTCATGAGTGGGAGAAGACTGGTACTTGCCCCAAGGGCGAGCAGTGTAAGTACCCTCACGGGGGCGTTGCAGGCAATGCTCCCTCATTTGGCATGAACATGATTGGTAAGTCATCTACTTTTTGACACATACACCGACACATGCTGACTCTTTCACAGATGGTTTTGATTTCAATGGAGTGCACTCTCGTTCCGACCGGAAAACCAAGGGTGAAAAGTCACAAGAGCGCATCTACGATATCGAACCTGGCCGCATCTACATCAAGGATATCCCAGATGAGCACTTTAATGAAAAAGATCTCCGGGAGTTCTTTTCTCAGTTTGGTGAGATTGAAGATATTGTTCTACAGGCTCATAACAATACTGTGCTAATCCGCTTTGTCAATCATTTTGCGGCATTAGCAGCTATCGACTCACCGAAGCCGGTGTTCGACAATAGATTTGTCTCTGTCGTGGCTGCGAAAAAGCCCCGGGTCGAGTCAGAGGACCCTATCGATTTGGATGAATTCCGTAAAAAGCAAGAAGAGACGCAAAGGGCTTGGGAAGAAAAGAAGAGGTTGCGAGATGAGTTGGCTGCACAACTGGATGAAATTACTCGGAAGGAGACAGAACTTCGCATGAATCAGCTAGAGTTGAAGCGCAAAATCGCCGAAAAGGAGGGCCGCTCAGGCGAGGGGGATATAGATGGTCTCCGAGCTCAACTGGCTGCTCTGGAACACGAAGCCTTGACTCTTGGTATTGTCAATGGGAGTGAACTTGATGATTATTCCGAGAAAAATCAACATCCGTATGGTGGGTATCAGGGTAGAGGTGGGTGGAGAGGCCGGGGTAGTTATCGGGGAAGATACCGTGGGGATATCCACCAGGCTTACCGGGGTGCCACTTTGGACAACCGGCCGAAGACAGTGGAGGTCCGTGGGATTGACTTTACTGCGGAAAGCCATAGTGAGGCGTTACGGCAGTACCTGATGGTAAGTGTTTCAGCATTGTTCGCGTGCGAAAGAAATAGTTCGTTTCATGTATGAAACCGGTATAAGCACTCATGACGCACAAGGTTAGCAACTTTATGTTGTCTTCATGCTTTTTTACGAAAATCCTTCTTCGTTTGAAAATTTAGAAACACACGGGTACAATGTGGCTAACTTTATTGATACTTATTTCCAGTCTATTGGGTCATTCAACGATATTAAATCAACACTCGACGCTACGCAGATTTTCTTCGACGATCGCCGCACTGCCGAATCATTCTGGGCAAAGCTTGCGACAAACCCGATCCCTGGTCTCACTGGTGAGTTGGAACTGAGTTGGGTAGCGAACCGCCCGGCAAAGAAGGAGGATACGCAGAATTCTGGTGGGAGCATTGGCTCGTCAGGACTGTCGGCGACAGCACAAGCATTTGTTCCTGGGGCGGTGCTTAAGGAGGAGATTCCATATGAGGAAGACTACGATGTGGCGGATGATAATGATTGGAATTAGAGATAAGCCAATTGTCTTCTTTTGCGTCTACATTGGAAGGCTTACAGTAGATGTATAGTTTTAAGAGTTTTTGTTCATATATATATAATCTAATAATTTAATCCTATAATTGGATGTCACCCGAAAATTCAACAATATTGATGACCGCTATATTGTTCCATATTGCGATTTGAGACAATGTAGACGAGAGACACTCCAAGCAGCCGATGACGCTTTTTGGCTTAATTGGACATGATCTCTGCAAGGGTTAAATGACAGTAAGTCAACTTGTTAATGACGTTCCTATATATCGCGTATAGGTCTAAGAAAGATGTAGGCTGGGGAGTCTTGGTGTGAGTTTCAATAGAGCATTCTTTGAAGAAGACCGTAGGAATATTGATGCAAGTGATTAATTAACGGAGTCAGTCAAGCTAGTAGGGTAGCCAACATACAGTCGAACATGCAGTGTGTATGCCCCTAGCATTGGTTAGATCATGTTATGATCCTGGAGTAGGCTGAGGTTTATAAAAAAAAGTGTCTAAGCGGACAGGCCGGACGGCGGCGTGATAACCGATACATGATCATGATGATGCACGGAATTAAAAGAGGCTTAAAGTTGGGCAAAGCTGGGAACCAATGTCGTTTTACTCTAGTTGCCTAGCAGTCAATACTGACCTGCAAGGGTTAAGGTGGGCCGGTCGATCAGCCGCTAGCCCCGCTTATGGGCTTATGGTGGTGGGAGGGGGTGCAACGGGGTATTGTTGCTCGGTTTGCAAGATGGGTGCAATGTCATTGGACACGGGGGCTAGTTTATAGCTGGATGGTAGCTGGATGGGTGGGTTTTTGATTTGTGTAGCAGCAATTGTGGACTTGACGATGAAGGAATGTGACAAAGACTGTTGTATGTAAAACATGATGTTATCATCATGTTTTACATGGTTTAAAGAGACAATACACATTATCGGCCTCTGTGATCTTCATTACTTGAGGTCAATAAGTGAATAAATGCAAAGAAACCCATGGACAAGCCTCATTTTCCCACCAGGCTGCTCTTGTCAAGTCCAATATCCAACCGCTAACAAGCACCAGGGTGAGCATGGGGTAATCTTTGGAAGCCGCGTAGAAAAGCTAAAGGGAAAACAGAGCGTCGATCTCTCACGCGAGGGGGGGAACTCTAAGTATCTGAGTATTAGACGGAAAGCTGCGGGAAAAGGGAGGGTGATGTGTATACAATGTAAGTACATTTTGGATCATTTTATGTATGCTTGAGGCCAAAGACTATGACCATTGGAAGGTTATTTAGTTATAGAATCACTCATGGAGCTGAAGCGTAAGAACGTGATGATGATTACAGATTAACACGGATTTCCTAATTAGGACATGTAAGCTTGAGTAACATCTGTGATCTTGTCGGACAAGACTGATAGTAATAACTTTGATATATCTCAACAGCCGCATTTATATACAAACTCTACACAAACCAACATCAAACCACTCATGATATCTTTCCATCACCAGCCTCTTGTACTTTTGTGCTGACTCTAAAAAAGCACAGACGCGACCATAGCTGCATAATACACCATCGGGAAGGTCGGCATGACAGATGACACTGCAGTAGGAGTTGATATCTATATACGAAGCTTACATATCTATCCTCGAGATATCCGCGCACGCCACCCGCCAGTAAGAAATAATAGACCTGCAAACGCCCAATAGTTCCACAAGCCAGCCGACATCCCACCATTAAATAGCTAAAGTGGCCGTGGTACGCAACTTCATCAGGAATATGTAATTCCTTCAGGGTGATATCAACGTGCATAAAACACTGACGATACAATACAACTCTCCATCAGACCCCAAACTCTAACATTGTAACCATGGTATAGAGAGCCCCTGGTCCTTGACCCACTGCCTAAGCAACGAGATGGGGTAGATGGGGGATGGTCTGGGGTCGGCGCTGACACGAGACAAGATCAAGACAAGATGTAATGCTCCTCTACATACAAAAAAAAGAGAGAAACGACTCGAGATGATGTCCGTATATCAGGAAGGAGCCACATGCATCATGACTTCTCGTTTTTGCAAACATGTAAACAAGAAACCCTCAAAGTAAAAAAAAAAAAAACCCCCAAAACCTAGAAGAGGAAAGCGTCTGCCTCTTGCCACTGCCGGACTCTTCCATAAATCCGTGCCTTACCCAAGCGACCCTTGGATCGTCGAGACCCCTTCCATATTTGTCCTGGGGTGGAGAATGAGGGCTGGACATGGGCCATAGTGTGATCGTTCTCTTAAGGGTCGAGGGGCAGGCGCAAGACTCAACACACATTTACTGTAGAGTAGTTGCTATGACAGGACAAGTACATATTGTCCGGTGTTTCCTCATTCGTGAGCTTTCCTAGAAAACTCCTCCGCCTTCCCTATTCTCTTCGTGTGTTTCCATAGATTGTGTGACATTGGAAAAAAGATTGGTGACCTTTTCCCCCTTTCTTATTCTTGCATTCCAGTATTGTGTTGTCTAGTGTCATTCAACCTTTTTGCTCCATTGTCTATCTGCTCCTTTTTTGTTTTTCTTTATAATTTTTGTTACTTAGACTTTTTGTTTACTTTCAGTGTCAACGTCGGCCTGTGATTGGCCGTCTATACCCTATTCTCGCCATCTTAATTCATAGTCCTACCAAATTCCTTTGTTACAACGCCATCGTCAACCTATAACGACACATCACCAAAAAAAAAAGACACCATGGCTGCCGTGATCCCTCGATCCCACAAGCCGCGCAATTCATGCCAGATCTCGGTCCTGTCCAGCTTGTGGGACGACGACAACATCGACAACAGCACCATGACCAAGAACGATACCACCATCGAGGATATCAGTCCTGTCCATGCCGAAGAGAAGCCCATTTCCGTCTCTCCAATTCCTAATGCGAAGCCCAATGGCCCGGCGCTCACCGACACCTTCCAGTCTCCTACCACCAGCATCGAAAACCTGCGCCGTGCGGCCCCCGGTGTGCGCACCCGGATTACTAGTCTGGAGAACGAAGTGATGCGCTCCAAGTCTCCGCTTGATAAGCTCAAGGAGCAGACGCGCAAGAACAATGTCCGCAAGCTCTCGGAAGAGTACGAAGCCGCTCGGTCAAAATGGGTCCGCATCGCCAACATTGAGAACTCCACCAAGGCGAACAACAAGCCCTTTGGCCTCAGAGCGCTGAATTCCAGCCTGAGCATCCGCAGTATTGCCCAGACGCAAGAAGACGGCCTCCCTAAGCCCAAATCCGAGGAGAAACTCGAAGAAGCTCCGGTTAGTGAGCCTCTTCCCTTACCAAAACCAGCACTCCTGGCTTGTCTCACCAATCTCCAAAAGGAAGACTTTTGTATTCATCGTGGAGATCTAGTGGTCTCGCCCGTTGCCTCTTCCTGCTACAGCGTCGCTGTTCCCGAGACCCAAACCACCGTCGTTGAATCAATGCGCCAAGTTAGCTTGATGTCTAACATGTCTCAGTACAACATGGGTATCGCGTTGTATGGCACCCCTTCCCGTCCTGGGTCAAGCGCCTTGTTCCCCAAGTCTGAGGAGCTGAGCCCTCAGAACTCTACCGTTAATCTCCCTGAGCCAAACCAAGAAGAAGAAAAAGAAGATGCCCCTGCTGATCCCGCTCCTGTCCCCGCTGATGCACCCGTTGATTCTCCTGCTCCTGCTCCTGTTTCTGAGCCCGCACCAGCTCCGGCGTCCGCCCAGGAGACGAAGGTTCCTACCCAAGAAGATGGCCGTATCTCAAGAGCTAGCTCTCACTACAGTGAGGACTCCGCCTTGGAAAATGAACCTTCTCAAGAGTCTGCTTGCCGCGACTCTGGTCGCTACTCTGCCCAGTGGACGGAACTGACTGAGCTTACGATCCCGACTATTGATCTGGACAAGAACGAAGACGCCAACCGTTTCTCGTTGACTTTCCCTGAGAACACCGAATATGTTCCTAATGAAGCCTCCGTGGTCCATCACCCTCGTCCTCGGTCTCTCTCGATTCACGAGACGAGTGAAACTAGCGTTGAGTCGCCTAAGAAGTCGATGCTCAAGAACATGTTCCGCCGGTCCAAGAACATTGACATTAACACTGCTGTCGAGTTCCGTAAGAGCTGGCCTTTGGTCGCCATCAGTGTTGCTAATGATCCGATTTGTGTGACCAAGGATGCCATTGCTAGATCTGCGTCTGTCATGGGCACTCGTCGGGCGCCGGATACATCTATGGAGGTCCAGGTTTCTGAGCTGGCCCACCACAACCACGAGCCTACTAATTCTTCTGAGCACAGTTTCTACGGCTACATGACTCCCAGTCAAAAGGCCATCCGTTTGTTCAAGAAGGTGGTCCATCCCTTAAAGTGGCGCGAGGCTCGCAAGCACAAGAAGGCCAAGGCTGCCAAAACGCAGGAAGCCCAGAGACATCTTGCTTGTGGCTACTCCGCCGTGACTCCGGCCACTTGTGGGGTCGCTCGGGCTTCTGTCTCGCCGACACCTAATGCAGCTACTACCATAACTTTGGTCGAGGCCCTGCACCACCGTACAGCTGAGAAGAAGGACCGTAGCACCCTGGCCAAACTGTCAAGAAGTGCTAGCAAGCTTCTCCGTAAGGACTCCAGCAAGAAGAAGAACCGGAAGTCGACGGAATTTTCAGCGAGCTCCATGCCTTCTCCCGTGTTGCCGGCTATCCCCGTCATCCAGGACGATGAATTTTCCTTCCAGTAAATTGACTTTCATGGTAACAACTCCGCCTTGCCTAGACGGCAAGATTGGAACTTGGGTGGTCTCTTGATGCATTTCTTGCATGATGGTCCCTGTGGTTACACAACCATTATTTTGGGGTACAAGATATGTTTGGTTCAGTTTCCATCTTCTCATGGCATAGCCTTTCGTTTTGTTTTTGATTTCTTGTCGCATTGATACCAACATCACCGCTCGCTTTCGCATCATACCCATTTGCGTTTTTCTTATTTTTTTTGTCTTCGGGCAGCTTTAATCTGGCCGTCTGCCCATCAAGCTCACCACCGCTTTCGTTTCTTTTTTCTTTTTCTTGTCGACCATATTGTGTCATTTTAGACCTTATACCTTGACTAATAGGCGATGCTCGGAGGAACTTGGTGGCTTCCACTAGTTGAGATTGACTCGCAGCCCGGGCCTCTCGCTGGGCGTTCATTTGCAACGTGTTTGGGCTTCTGTAGATTGGAGCACTGTATACAGGATGTAACTTCTTCATCTTGTTAAATGAGGAATGACGATAGATGGCGTTAATAGAATCTATTGAATGAATGTGATTGTGTGTTGTAAGACTGTATGACAATTTGAAGTATCAATCATTGCGTGTATTTCATATTGACAAGATGAGTAATCTAAATTACGAAGCCCCATTTAAATACTTGGCAAAAACAAGAAAGAACGAAATGACAAGAAAATTTACTCCTTCCTTATACAGCAACACCGTAGCCTGTCCCACCAGGCTGAAGTCCGACCGTTCCCTGCTGTTTATCAGCGGTCTGTGACCTCAAATCGTCCGGGCCAATACTCATCTTCTCCACTCTCGCAATCAACGCACTCCCCGCATGTGACTCTGATTCCGTCGCGGTCATCGTATCCAGTTCTGGCGGAGCCACCGATGACTCCGCGGCAATTTGGCTAGTCTCGCCCGCCACATCCTGTTCGTCAACAAGATCATAATCACCATTATCAGAGCTGTCAGAGCGCGGATACACCCGTGTGTCATCCTCACAGACAACCACATACCACTGGATGGCCCCCTCGGGCTCCATGTTATCCCTCAGCACCTGGAACCATCCCTTTTTCTTCCCGGCGGTCTGCCGGTGCACGGGCAGCTGGACGCCAGCTTCCTGGGCGGCGCGCTCGGCGGCTGGGTCGTCGTCGAGGGGGCAGTCACCCATGGATTTGTGTTGAGGGGCCAGCTTGCTTTGGATGCGTTCGTAGTGAGTGATTTCGTCGAGGATGCGGCCGGAGAAGTCGAGGCGGACGGCGTAATCGGCGACGTAGGCCCAGGGGCGGGTCCAGTGGGCGGGGATGTCGTCTTCTGGGTCGTTTGCATCGGTATCTAGGAATTGTCCTTGCTTGGGTTGACTGCCGCTGGAGGAGGCTTTGAAGGCATTGAGGTCCCATTCTTCGAGAAGGCGAAGGGCGGACCAGGTGTTGTTGCAGAGGATGGGATCCTCAGGATCCTCGCGGACGATGCGGGCTCTGTGCTCTTCGGTTTCGGGGAGTCGCAGGGGCATCGGGGGCGGCTTTTGCCCCGGGGGCAACACAATGGTTTCGGACCCGGGGGGCAACAGTAGCTTAGGGATGACGGGTGGCTGGCCGAGCGGAGTAGGCTTGGGCAGCTCATCCCAGTCGAGGACGACGGGGGCACTCTTGTCGCTGCCGAGGCCGAGGCGGTTGAGGAAGCGGGCGCGGGAACGCTTTTTGAGGAGGCGGGGTGTGCCGGAAGAAGAAGAGGATGTCGGGGTGATGGTGAGGTCTTCGGCGAAGGGGATGAAGTCGAAGATTTCGTAGAGTTTGTGGAGGAGGGCGTGGGAGGAGTTTTCGCGGATGACCCAGTCGGGGGCGGCATCGTCGATATCTTGGAATTGGGCGAAGACGCGGATGCTGTTGCGGGACCAGCGGAAGCCGTGACAGAGGTAGGTGGGCATTTTGGTGGGGGGGGATTTTTTTAGAAAGAAAAAGAAAAGAAAAAGAAACAGTAATGTATATTTTGTTATTGATGAAGATAGATGATGTAAAAAATAAGGGCTGATATTCAAGAGTATCCGCAAAAGGATGTATCTTTAATTAGGAACTGTCAAGAGAGGGTATAAGTGAAGTTATGAAACTGTAGCAATTATAAGCAACGGATTGGATGGTTGGATCGAGCCCACAGACATCTACTGACACCTATATATCAAATCTCTATATATGACGAAAAAAAGAATTAACTAAATATTTAGTCAGAAGAGCCAAAGGGAGAAAGAGACAGGAAGAAATGTTGGCAACATCCACGTGGTGCCGATGACAATTATTAAATGCCGCCGGCTGTCTGGTTGTCAGACTTTACAACAGCGAATCAGAGTAAATCACAGACGAAGAAGGAAAAAATAAATATGAATGTTGAAGGAATTCGTCACGAGAGAAAGAGCTGAGCTGAGCATGTCCATTGGGTTGCACTGACAAGGTTAGGGAGATGGGGCGTTGGCGGTGATGTATGGGAAATGTGGCGAGAGGAGAGAGAAAGGTACAAGAAAAAGAAAAAAAAGAAAGAATTTTATTCTAGGAAAGTAACAGATAGGAAGAAGGAAAGAAGAAAAGAAAAAAAGGGGCTAAACGAGAGGAACTGAGTTAGTTGGCAGACATAGTGAAATATAGAGATGGGTTGAGAAGTTTTGATATGGGGAAGCGAAGCACGATGGTGGATAGAAAGTAAGATATAAGATATATAGCATTCAGAAGTCAACGTGAGAGTTCACGGTGCATGGCTTGTTGACTTGTTTTCTTTTAAGTTTCGTTAATTTAAGAGAAGCCAGGAAAGAAGCGGGCAACCTATGATATATCACTGCATGTCTATTATGTCTACTCCAAATCAATCATCATCAATCTTCACATTTTCCCAATTTCCCCACGATAAATTTTCATCCTCAATTAAACAGTCATCAACCTAAAGGGTAGAACCACACATCCATCATGTCCCATTTTTGAGCAACAAAGAGCAAACCTCATCTGTCCAATTTTCCCGTTATTTCCGCCTCCGCGTGAGATATACATGTACTTTGCATGTTCACTTGGCTTTGCACTGCAGTCACCTCGCATATGCATCACCTCACAAAACCCCCTATGTCAGGGCCCACTACTTAAATCATGGTAATCTCATACTTTTTGAAATATAGCACATTTGAATTAGCATGTCCTTTTTTACGGAGCCAGAGTGTTATCCCCAAGACTAACTATGTAGAAATGTCAAATTGGATACGAGTCACTGCATGTTTGAAGAGATCTGCAGCTTCTTCTTCTAGACACTCATTATTCCAGTCTCCAGCCCTATCCGCCCATGTGAGTGGGCTCATCATCCAATGGAGGAAGCCGGACTGGAATTAAAAGCTCCACACCCTTGAAGTCCCGAGTCAATAAACATGCACAGCATCAAGTGTAATCATGAAATAAATCACCAAGTGACAAACTTTTATCCGAATCAAATCGAACAAATCTGTTGAAGGAGACATGACCAAACTGCCCAATTCAAAGGTCTACCCTGGAGCTAGTATTGAGATGCAAACAATAGGGCCGACTCAATGGGTTGAACCACCCAGATTTGCTTACAATCGGGAGTTATGTCAGCGATATGGCGCATCTATCTAGATGCCAGTTGAGCAGCATAGTCCATACGTGTGACAATTTGACAGGTTGTCGATTTGCCATAAAGCTCGTCTCAAGGATCGGAAGGAAGATAATTAAGGGGTTAAGCATGCACATTGCCAACCTCATCAAATGCAAGAACGGGTTTGAAGATTATCCCTTTGTAGCTGTGGCTTCGGGTTTTATGGGCTGATTGTTGGGATCCGAGCATACAACAAACTGACGGAGAGGTGACATACACTCACTGCTCGTCAAACTTCTCCGCCGACAGATGCAGTCCCACATCGCCCTCGGTTGATTTTGATTGTTTGAGAGCCTCCATGGGAGTAAAAGAGAAGCGCGGCTGAAAGTCTCGAATTCGACCTCGGTCTGTATATCCCAAAACTCTGACCGAGATGTCTTCCAATCTTAAGCCCACCTGTTTATGATGATTTCTGGAAATCGATGCACTGTTCCATGTCCGGCGTATGAAGGCAAACGAGGTTGCAGACCAACACCAGCAACCAATGACCTATATGGATACCCAAAATCCTATTGTCGACCAAACAACACGTAAAAGACATGAACACCATTTTTTAGGAGTTGACTGGCTGCGAAAGATTTGCCAATGCCAGATGGTCCAACCATTGCTATGTATCGAGCGATATACTGATCGCCCGGGCGATCCAGAGACTCAAGACTAGCTGGACTCTGGTTTTCTGCCACCACCTCATCGCTTTTAAAGGCTGCCTCAGCAAATTGAAGTCTATTGCTCGGGGCACTAGGCTCGGGTGCAAGATTTCTCTTAAGAAATTCAATATCTGGGGGGGGTCCATGAAGCGGACGATCTTGGCTGGCAGGCTTAGATAAAAGGCAACACTGTAGTCCGAGTCAACCTCCAGTCTTCTCAATTTGTTGCTGTTGATATTCCCATTGGTTACAAGTTGGTGCATACACTTGCTCCAATACAGAGAAGCAATAGGCTTGAGTGATCTGGGCTGAATTGAGAATCCCGCATCATTCAGGTGCTCTAGGTTCCAGTATGCATACTGGGTGACATCATCAGCAGAGTGGAAGGTGTCCCAAGGGATATTGTAGTCCTGAATGCCTGTTGTCATCGCTTGATGGATGAGACAACAAGAGGATTAAGAACTTGATGCGACGTTACCCACAATGCTGATGTGGCTGGCAAGTTGGTTATCCAGAAGAAGGATAGAAATATCAGAAACCTATGAGTGGAAAAGTTAGAATATGCGAATGTATAGAGGTTGAGATTGAAACAGGCAGGACTCACATATGATGGGATACAAAATAGACTGCGTCGTGGAGCAATGGAGGATGTTCCTTAAAGAGCAGATGATCAAAGACGAGCTACAACCGAACGATAGAAGTCGTTGTCTTCTGTGAATGGTGGTTAAAGCTCAACAAAATCTGAAAGCCTCAGATGGTTCGTGACAATGGCTTTGGCTGCTGTGATGCAATGAAATGAAACAAGGACGTGAGTTGACTTTGCCGAAGGGAGTTTATGGGAGGTGTTTTATAGGGAATATTAGTTCACCGGTTTGTCGTTAACTTCACAATTTTCTTCTTCTGGCAGTTTCGATGTAGTTTCGATGTTTGTGAATTAAGACGAAACGGAAATTTCTTACAAGGACATCAATTTGAATCACATGATTCCATGGTGTAAACAGTCAACAGCATAACCCACATGATGTACTGTATCTACCACAGCACCATATTGTTTGTAGTTTGCAACTTAGGATAAAATTTATGGGTGGATAGATGTTGAGTTTGTGGACATAGATTGTGAATTTTGGTCTGAGTCCTGGATTGTAAGCACCACATGTTGTAAGGGTTTACACCATCCAGGTGAGATTGTCCAGTTTGCGTAGATATTATCTGTTGAAACCTAAGACCAAAGTGGACAAAAGATAACGTCCAGTTCTTCATCTCAACAACACATCTGAAGTTGGATCATGGTACTGTCAAATTTTCCTTTGTGTAACACATCCAAGTAGACAAATGCCGGCGTTAAATTACCAAAGTTGCACAATAAGATTTGCTTATATGGAATATTCATATCACATAAAAAAAGAAAACAAGGTTGCTTCTTCTTATCAGACATGCCCATATGTTTGTTGAGCTTGTAATGATACTCAAACTGTTTCCAGACGAATTGGACAAGTCATCCTCGCTTATGTGCCTGTGGAGTACAGATTAGGAGGATCTTTTGGCGATTATGCTGTCCAAGATGATCAGGAATGATGGTAAAGGAGACGAACACTTGGATCTCAGAAAAATACAGTCATTCTCCAATTTCTAGGTAATCGTCAAATGCCATTATATACTTGAGGTCCATCTGAAGCGCACGGCCTCTCAGCATACAGCCACATCCACACCCATCACCCATCACCACTTATATATATCATTAACATGGGTAATCTAGATTCCCTGCTCGCTGTGGCAATGTGGGAACTTCATGAATGGTCATCTTATAAACCCTATAAACCTTGCCTCTATCATGATGTATCAAAATTGGGCACAATGACGATAATGACATTTAAACAATGAAAACATCATCATACAAATACAAACATAGTACAAAACATAATCATCATCGTTGTCGTCCAAATCGGAGACGCCATCTTCTTTTTTTAACAAACACTTACCCACCATCACACCGACTCCATCACAAGATCAAACGAGATATCACATAGCAGATCCTCAATCTCCTGCTCGGTCAAACCACCCGCTTGCTCGTCCATGTTGAAAGACTCCATATCCATCCCAATCCCCATTCCCTGGTCTGTAGATGCCATCGTATTCACCGAGATAGTCGTACCTAGGGTCGATGGCCCAGGCGCCTCGGATGGTTTACCCCCCGCCTCCTGATCCCCACGGGTCGGACTTTCAACAGCTTTGCTCATTCGTTCCTTGACCATCTTCCGAAACATCTCTAGCAGCTCTATATCATCTGCTGCCGTCACAGATGTCCCGAGGATCTTCCGAGCCTCTGCCTGCAGCGCAGCATTGTCAGGGAAGCCTTCGCCCGATGCAACTTTCCCGCTGACGAACTCAGTGAGTCCTTTCTCAAGTTCTCGAGAACAGAAAATTATTGCCGGGCGCGGATATCTTTCCGATAATGATTCCAGGAACTTTCCCGCCACCGGGCCACCAGTTCCAAATTTCTTCCCCCGGACGTCCACGTCAATGATTGGTTGGGCGGTAACATGTTTGGTGAATCCGTGTTTAGGATACGCAAAAGGCGGAGCGAACCCGGACCCACCTTGACTGACAGACCAGGAGTTATCTGGAGACAGACCCGGTCCGTCATCATTGAGCAGTCCAACACCACGTTTGAAACGACGGAGCCACTCCACATTGTCAGCGGCGGTCTGATTCCATGGATCATCACTGTTCTATGAGTTAGGTAATGAGATGAGACATACTGTTGCATAGGAGAAACTTACTCATCGTAAACAACCCATCGAGCTTGGTGTTGGAGCTCTTGATCAGTGGGTACATGCTTGTTTGGGTTGTTGTCTGACATTGACATAGTGACATAACGAGTAAGTTCCCGCTTCAAACGACGGAAACAGTTGGAGTCATTGAGAAAAGTACCGATCCGGCTACGAGGCATTGGATCCAAAAGGAGGCCCATGGGATCGCCAGCGGAATAATGCCCAGTTATAGACGAACTGCTCTGGGTTTGCGATGCCTTTTTTCCGGGGACTGCCGGTGGTGGCATAGCGGCGGCGGCGGCGGCGGCGGTAGCAGCAGAGGTAGATGATGCAGAGTTATGTTCTACTGTCCAAGGGTGTCTATCTTTGAAAGAATTCAACCACTCGATACTGTCAGCGGCAGTCTGGTTCCAACCGTCATCAAATTCGTAGATAATGATACGAGCTTTCCGCTGAAGATCCTCGTTAGTGGGATCAATGCCTTGTTTCCGTTGAGACGCAAGGTAGTCGCTGAGTTCCCTTTCCAGCCGAGAGTAGTTATGGATGGTAGAATCGATGGTAGCTGGATCGGTGGATCGGTAGTACATGTCACCGATCTCTTCACTCCGGGGAAGATGAGCCCGGTGTCTGAAAGAGGCCAACCACTTAGTGTTGGACTTGATCAAACGTAACAAGAAATTTGCGAATATCTCAGAGGGGTGAGTAGAAACCTCCTCGACCTTACTAACTATGCGACAGGCCTCCTCTTGCAACTCAGAGTCCAGAGGAGTGAGGCCCAATAGCTGACGACTAACGACAAAATCCTGAAGGGCACGCTCCAACGGACAGGCCTCGAACAGATTATCCTTACCATTAATCTTTAAGATGGCCAGTCTATTCTCAGCCTGGGTACGAAGAGGACCAAATTTGGCTTGATGTGCAAGCCTTTCATCAGCCATAAGGACATCTCTTAGCCAGGAAGACATGGAAGAGATGCCCTGTAAAGACAATACTTCAGAGGCGAAAATAATACGACACGCTTCAACTCGTAGTTGATCATCAGTGGGAAAGCCCGCATTCTTTTCAGCACGGTTGGCCATGAAGTAGACCATCTCGTCTTTAATCAGTTCATAGGCGTTCCTCGGGGACTCGGGAGGTGCCTGTTCAGGCCCCATTGGATACGGCGAATTGCGTTCTATGTCGATAAGATCTTTTTACACTCAGAAAAGTCAGAATTCAAAAACCAAAATAATTAGACATTGCAAAGGAAGCAAAGGGTCCAGCCTGTCACTTCGAGTACTACAGTACTGTGGAACCTGTATAGTCACACGACTATGTGAATACACACCATCATGTGTACACAAACTTGCATACTAGACACGGCGTACGGGGAGTTGATCTATGGGACAGGAGAGAGGGAGCATACAAGGAGGTATCGAGTTCTCAACGAGATCCAAAATCGGCCGGTCGAAACCCCAGTCACCTTTCCAGTCAGCCATCGAAGAACCACTCTTGAAGTGTTCTGATAGATGTTCAACACGGGTCGCCCAAGTATCCATCACGATACCACAAAAACCACATCGGGACCGGATCGTCGGCGCTGCAACCCGCCAATTCTTCATTGACCAGTCAACAAATCGGACATTATGCACTAAACGAAGATGTTGGTTGAGATGGTCCTTCCGGTAGAAAGTACGTTCCTCCAAGGACTTATCCAAGCAGGCACTGCAGTTATGAGTCTCCATGTGAGTTTCGGTAGGATCAGCTTCACTGCAGAACACGCAAGAAACAGCGCCATTATGAGGGCTGATAGCAGAAACCCCATTCGGAGAGCAAACCCATCGCTCAAGAGACAGGTGAAGAGACTTTTCGTGCCGTTGCCAGTCATGCTTGGTCTTGAAAGTTTCGGGGCAGAATGTGCACTGGAAAGTCCGGAGAGGGTTGCGGAGCAGGTTGGTCTTCTCAACGGACATGACAGCACCGCGCCTTCTGCGCCGTCTCCTACCACGGGGGAAAGAGGAGAATGAGCCAACTGAGGAGCCATGAGAGAAAGCAGAAGCAAACGAGCCACCAGATGAGCGAGAGGTCATAGTAGAGGAAGCAGAAGAGCCTCCGTGTAAAGAACGGCCAGAGCCATCATCGGTATAGTTGTAAGAGCTGGCCTGAGTAGACGAAGCAGTGGATTCCGTGACAGCACGAGCGATATCGATGGCAGAAGCAGGTTCGTGTTCGGGGGGCGAGTTGGCCCAACGTTGCAGAGGATTCATCGTCTCCAAAGGGGGCCCAGTTCTGCGGGGAATATTCATGTTGATGTTGTTGACATTAGCATTAGACCAAGCTTGAGGATGAGGAGAGGTTGACCGCGCCGGCATCTGGACCTTACCCCGCCGTCTAGCATTGGCCAACCAGTTAGTAATTTGAGTCTTGTTGAGGCCAGTTTGACGCTGAAGCATCTCCTTCTCCTCATCACTGGGGTATGGATGCCGAGAGTGGGTGGAAAGCCAGTTCCGGAGAACACGAACGGAGGCCCGAGAAAATCGAGCACCGATTTTGGCCGGAGTAGTGGTGGTCTGGGCTTCGGTGGCAGCATCACAATCAGTGACTTCGCTGGCTTCTTGCGCTTCAGTAGAAACATGGACAGGCAAGGACTGAGGGATCTGGAGAGAGCCAATAAAGTCCTCTTTGATAATCATGTTAGAGCTGGCATTTCTGTCAAAAGAGTTCCATGAGTTTTGAGGAAACTGAGAGACTGGCGGTTCTGGCGTTATACTGTTGAAACTGCAAGATTGGCCTACAGCAACACAACTGCTGCAGAGACCTTTATATTGGCCCTGTTGAACGAGTTTGCAAAGAAATCCATCCTTCATACACTCAGTACAAGGGGTTACAGGAGTAGTAAGCCAATCCGAAGAGAAGAGATCGGCTCCGGGATCCAAAATATGAGGAGCAGTAGCGAGGATTTGATCACCAGAAAAATGCTGAAGAGCAAAGAAGCTGAAGTCGTCGTCAACAACATTTTCCAGAGCCAAATCAATGCGATGATTGGGATCATTGTGAATAGCCTGAGCTGAGCCGGGAATGACAGGAACTGGGCCAGACATAGAAGGCGCAGAGGTTGTCACCGGCGGCATGTTTACAGCTCCCGAAATGGTCCAATCGAGATAGTTATCCATGTTGTCCAACTACATGTAATTGAATATGTTGTGGAAGGGTGTGCTTTGACAAGACAAGTTCAGTGGCTCCAATGGATGCAGCTGCCAATACAAAACAAACGCAAAATAGTCTCCAATAGTGACTCTAAATGACTTGGTTGGATCGTTTAACAAGATTCCGTACGATGGCAGAATACAAAAAGGACGGGTAAGACCGAGACGTCGGTAGATAATACTTTGTTGTAGAGAAAAGGCGTGGGCAGATTCTCATGCAGGATGTCAAAGGGCGTAGAACAATAACCTGCTATGCACGCAAACAAATCTGCCGACTCAAACGACAAAAGTGAATATATACCTAAAGAGCGCTTTGTATGACATAGATAGATAATGATGTATCTCAAGGATATAACAACGAACGAGTAAATAGGCTCATAAATCCGGTGGTACGATGTTGTACAATATCTGTTGGCGTTGCCGGGTACGATACACCGGAACAATATTCAACCAAGTCAACCGAATGAATGACGAAAAGGACGCGATGATAAAAGGAAAAATCAGAGGATGAGATTTCTATGAACGAAGAATAAAGCCCATGGTGAGGACGGACGTTTTGGGACGGCAGTTCTTTTAACTATGGAGTTGCCCAGATTCCTTTCTGGGGAGTGCGATAGAGAAGGTACGATTAACCATTGGTACGTAGGTACATAACAGAATACAGTCAGACTACATTTAAGTTTTCTCAACAGGGAAATAACATAAATAGTACTGCTTTCTGATTGGACAATGCCGCTGAATTCACGCTAGAGCAACTGAGAAATTACCCTGTAACTCTTGATGAGTTGTATCCAAATGCATTACACTGCTACACTCTCAACAACCGACGCTGGAACACTACCGACCGCAAGAAAATGTGATCTGATCTGGGGGAGAAAGGTAGGAATGAGCGCGGCTTCCGAAGGACAGCAACGGATGGTCCTTCCCGGTTCTCATCATATAGGGAAGTATTCACAAGGAAGCACTATTGTCCGTCTCTTCCAACTCCAGTATTTAGCTTGGCAATTGCGGCACCGCCATGAATCTTTTTTTTTAGGAGTCAAGATTCGAACTTTCGATTAGACCGAAGTGCTTTTTTTGTAAGCGTTTGCTTTTTTCTAGGGTTGGCATCATGGTCTAAAGAAAAGGTTTTTTTTTCAATCATCATCTCCAAGACTTAACTCAATCACCTTCGATCAGTCATTCATTATCATTCTGACTCTTGCTCCCCCAACTCTGACGCACATTGAGGCGCGAATAACCTCGCATCTTGTGCTCAACGATGCAGTTGGACCTCTACCTGCATATCACCTGCAGACTGTTACCCACTCCTTGTTCATCACGGTTCAATTCCCATGTCAATCCTACGCCCTTCGATTGACAACCGAGCCTTTTCAGTCCCAACCACACCCACAGCTTCTAAAAGTTCGATCCTTTACTACATTATCTATTATATCCAGTGCTTGAAGGACCTTTTCTGAGTCAATACCGGTAGTATAATGCGTCAGCAGGATTTAACGGAGCCGAGGCTTCCACCACAATGAGCGGAACAGTCATCATGTATACCGACACCCCCTCCATGTTCGGCCATTCATACTTTTTGAAACTCGCCCGTCCTCGCCCATAACATATATATGCACATTTAGGTCTGAAAGCCAGTAAAATTATCGTTTCAAGCAATAAATGCTTTTCGTGTTGGGAGAATTTTAAAGCCACAAAAGTGAGTGGTAAGGGTTTGGGTTAATGGCATGCATACTGTCCTACGTATAACTGTACTGAATATTTAGGTGTGTGAGACAGTGAACCTTTACATAAAACTCATTATATATTGGTTCAATCTAACGAACTAATCATGAGGATACAAGTATGTATGCTAAAGCTTGTCATATTCATCGGCCACCATTGGTTTTATTACAACAGTATACATTCACGTTCATGATCCGGACACCTCCAAATTACGTATCTGACTTCCAGGCCCGCCTCAAGAGTGGACCCTACCGACATATGTGACATTCTTGATCGGCTCCGCAATGTGCCAGATCACACGACCGTGTTCCATGTGACACGGCCCGATATCGGGAACAATGAAACAGTCAGTTGCAACAGGAACATTGGTCCGACTGTCTCAGGGTAGTCCATCAAGGACACAGCACGGGTTTCTGGAAATGGACGTAGTGGCCACCTTTACGCCCCGCGTATGAGAATTTAAACTATTCTCTTCCAAGTTTTTGCAGTACTGGTTTGCCAAGACAAAATAATTACATCATGATAATAAACAAGAATGCTCGACAAGTTTCTCAAGTATTTCGTATAATATATACGACGTTTCGACATGATTTGAAGAATCATACCCGATCTGATTCCTCACAGCCGCTAACCAAACAATATCATATAATCTGCAGGAATGCCCTATCTTCCCTGTGTACGCCCTTCGTTCAGCATGCCTTAGTCAACTCAATCAGGGGTATCTACCCCTCCCTCATGCATTGTCGTTCCTTTTGTATCCTATATTTTTGTTAATGGATAATCCTATGATAACATGTTCCAGTCTCTCTGTCAAGGACCATGGTTTGCTATACAGTTTCTAAATATTTAGTCTGCCAATTACTGGTGATGTTTTAGATGTTTATATGTACATGAATATCAATGAAGTTGAATCGTCTCGTCTAGACGCTCAGACTTCCAAATTAGTCGCGCTTCGGTAGCCAAGAGCCCGCTTAGGCGTTTGTTGAGTTGGTTGATGCAGAAAGAAAGATAAGCCAGGCTTTGGATGATTCTCTATAGACGGTGCTTCCCCTCCCCTTCCTCCCCCCATGTTTGCTCAGATATATACGATGAAGACCTTGGATATACTTTTCTACCACTTGGTTGGACAGATGGTACGCTTAATTACAAACACAGACTTTTGTGAAACAGCAGTAAGTATAATGCCACTGACAATACACGAGTCCCACCAGCAGTTATCCAGGCAACTTCTCGTGACAATCATCAGAAATGGGACCTGCCGGCCAAGATAGGGTTGTTATATAATGCCATCGTGTCAAACGGCTCTTTCAAGATATTGTTTAATAGGCTGGCGGCGCTTATCCCCACTTTTTGCATCCCAAACCTGGTATATTAATCTGAATTCCAACTGCATATCTACAAAAGTTAAGGCGTATATATACAAACTTTTGCGGTTCTAAATACACGTAATCTTGGGTTAATCTAACACCAGGTTAAAAAAAGAATACTCATTTGAATTTGAAAATCGAATTCTCAAGCACGGAGTTTATGTCCGAACTTGTGAATCCGCCCAAGACACCAATTAACCCTAATTTTCCCCTTCCTAATGTAATACAAACTTGTCCAGCCAATCAGATCATATCCGGACACAGTTAATTGTGTCATGACAAATGATGTGAGGAAGACGCCCGACTGGACCTCCGACAAACGAAAACTTTGAATTCTTAAAATTCGTATTCGTTATGGGAAGTGATCATTGGTGTTGGGCCACACAAACATCACTACGTGCCAGAAAAATTTAGGTATATTCTACACAATACCTTGATCATCGCTGACAACTTGTCATATGGCAAGTTAGCCTGGATGTGATGACAGCATAAATGGTAAAAGTGATTAGTCTGGGCCCGCAAGTGGTTCGGACACAGACACTCACTAACTCACGCACCATCGGTCGGAAAGTCCGGTAAATGTTAGATAACAGGCCAATGTCAATCACCGGGAGTGTCGCAGAATCACGTGGGAGTGATGTCATAGATGACTGTCCAGGATAATGTGCGGAATTGTTAGCCGAATACGTTGGTTTGAATTTAAATATTGGAAGTCGTCGAATACTATAAGAGCGGTATAAGAGTAACGTCGAGAACAAGACAAGTTACATGATTTATGGTCATTGTGGTATCTTGAATTAAAAGGTAAGATTAGATGTTTTATTCATGACGAACATGACCAACAAGAACATGCCAGTTACAAATCTCGAATGCTAGCCAAATTATCTGGCGATGACCTAGGTGCCTCTATAAAAAAACCAGACCATTACATAAATCCCAAAACCCAATATTAAAATAAAGTGTAGAAAGCAGATGTCCAAAACAATGCAAAAAAGAAACCACCGAGCGCCAGTCACGGATGCCCTACATCCGGACGGTGATATAAGAATCAACCCAAATGTATCGCCAACTTTGTGATATCAAACAAAGGACTCCCCCCATCTTTTTTTTTTTTTACTCTATCGAAGACTCGCCAATTTCTTCAGCATTATTCTTCTTTGCTGGCTCGCCTTCCTGCTTCTTCTCGTGCGAGTGAAGCTTAGACAGAAGGCTACTAGTCCGGGAGCGAGTCTGGTGAAGTGAGTTGCGAATCTTCTCCTCATCCGCCTCAGCAGCAGCCTCCTCCTCAGTAGGCTCGGCAGCACCTGCAAGCATACGCTTCAAGACAGCATCGGCCTCAGCCGAGTATTTGCACGCCAGGCGAATCTTCTCACCGTGCAAGTAAAACAGGTAAGGTGCAGGCATGCAGGCAAGAGCCAGGAAGGCGGGGATAGACGAGGCCCAGTGGATGCCGAGGTGGTCGTACATCTGGGTAGTGAAGAGAGGGAAGGCGGTACCGAAGAGGGAACGGAGGACCGAGTTAGCGGCGAGGACGGAGGCGGCGAAGATGACGTAGGAGTCGATGAGGTAGTTGAGCAGGGAAAGGAAGACCATGACGAGACCGCAGGCGAAGAAGCCGCCGCCGATTATGGGGACGACCCAATGGATGGCGTTGTAGTTGGTCCAGGCGAACCAGAACATGCCGACGGGGATGAGGACGGAGCCGATAATGGCGGGGGGAAGACGGTCCTCGGGGCGGGCGATTCCCTTGGCCTTGACAATGCCGAGATAGCGCTTGTTGTCACGGAGGCAGTAGCAGGCACCGAGGATCATACCGACCATGACACCGAGGAAAGCAAGACCGGAGATACCCTGAGTCCAGTGCTTGTGCAGCTGGAAGACAATAGGGTAAGCGGCAAAGAGCATGTAGAGGGTACCGTAGATGATGGCAATGTAGATGGAGGTCAGGGTGACAATGGGCTCTCTGAACAGGAGGATCCAGGGACGAGACAGGGCAATCTTGAACTCCTCGGCAATGGTTTTGCGGGGGCGGATCTTGTCGATTCTGGAGATGTAGTGGTTTCCGGTGACCTCCTGGAGCTTGGCGGCACGCTTGCGAAGAAGCACAGGGGCATAGGTCTCGGGGACAACCAGGGACACGACAATCCAGATAAAGGCAGTGAAGATGGTCATCAGACCCTCAACCCAGCGCCAACCCTCGTACTGGCCCAGGAAACCACCAGAGATGGGACCGAGAGCGGGACCCAGGAAGGGAGCAAGGGCGAATAGGGCACCGGCAGCACCACGCTCGTTGGCGGAGAATAGGTCGGCAATGATACCACCGGAGTTCGTGAGGGTGGAGGCACCAAAGCAACCAGCGATACATCTCAGAATGACCAGAGTCTCCATGTTCTGGGAGGCCACAGAGCCACCCAGGAATGCCGTAAGCGCAAAGTAGGTAATAAAGAAAATGATCTGCCGACCGTACAACTCAGACAGCGGAGCCCAGATAAGCGGACCAATAGCGAAACCAAGAACGAAGAGAGAAACACCCTAGGGTTGCGATTAGTGTACATGCCTTTCCCAAGACAATGGATTGACAAGAGAAGAAACCTTAGGGCAACTTCTTGGCATTCCAAGTGTTTTAATTTTTTGTGTCACTTACCAGAATAGCAATTTCCTTGCTAATGTGAAAGGCCATCATGATCTGAACGACACCACCGGAGTAGGCAGAGGAGTCGAACGCGACGGCAAAAGTGGCCAGGGCGGCCAAACCGGTGATGAGCCATTTGCGGGCGAAGGAAAAGGTCATGGGGTTGTGGGGGTCGACGGGCAGGAAATCGACGACGTAGGGATCCTCGGTGGTGCCGGAGCCGGGATATTTGTGGGCGATGACCTCGGGGGAGACGCCATGGGGTTGGAAGACGATGGCGAAGTGGGAGTGGGGGGCCTTAGTTTGTTGGACCTCAGGGTCGGAGGCGGTGATGGTGGACGACGAGGACGACATTTTTTCTTTCTGTCTCTGGCGGGACTCTTTTGCTTCTTTGTTTGGCGATTGGGGTAAAAATGGGACGTGGGTCCTCAGCTAATGCTGGTTAAATCAACGACGGGAGATGTTGACTGGTTAGCTGTTGCGTCGATTTTATGGTGATCGAAGATGGATGGTTGATACACAGAACCAGGGAGATAACGATGGAGGAGGTATGGGGGAGATATATAGGGTGAGTGGCGCGCGGGCCTAAAGAGAGTAGTCTTAGTAGTCTTTCTTTTTTTTCTATAGTACGTGCGTACAATCTTGTTCGTCGCTACGCCTGACGTATATGGACACCCCCCTCCCGTGCGGAATTCGCAAGGCCGTTGCTTAGTGCGTCCAGAGGAGTGGAATTCAAGGTTCTATTATGATTTCTAATGGGAAAAGAAGCGTGGAGAGGTGAGGGGCAAAAGAAACAAAAGAAGTAATAAGGCGAAACCCACAAAAACAGGAATTGAGGTTTTGTCTTAGATTCACCATGTCGAATTAACTGTACGTTTCCCCGCCTGTTGCGGCAAGAGCGTCATGACGACTTATCATGAATTTCAGAAAACGAGATGTCACTTTCGGGGTGTGTGTTATGTGTTTGTATTATGTGAAGTGTGTAAATAGCCCAACCAAGCCGTGGGAACAGCTGTGAAGTTCTTATCCTTTGTGGTGCAGTGATTATGTATATTAGTTTGACTCCGCCGCTGATCCGAATCCATATTGAGTGGTCGAAGTGACCAGCTCTCGGAAGTCCTTTAGGGAATCATGGAAGAGAAAAAAAAACTAAAAAAAGGTTCATGTGGAATCATGACCTTGTCAAGGGAAAAAAACAAGCTTTACCTAAAGCAGCCAAGACCTTCCAAAAGCGGGAGATGGAAGAATCTCAAAGATCAACCGAGGATCCAAACTATCGCGACAAACCCTGAGATAGAGCGCCACCACAGGTATCATGTCTCTGAATACAATGCAAAATGTCTACAAAAGAAATGCACATGGCCATGAGCATTTTTGAGATCCCGGGTTGTGAGATTGAGGTGTCGCCTACTCCGCATAAGTGGATCTCGTGTCACCGCAACCAGCAAACCCTCTTGTCTCCCCCCTCGTCCCCGTGCCCCAAGCTCTCACATCCGCCACCGCGTGTTCTTCTACCCTCATCCATCATGCCTCGGTACGGACTTGCGATGTCTCCGGTCCGCATCATGCTTGGAGTCGAGCCATTACAAAGTAAAAATATCCCAGGTTTTTCACACTAAAACTGGTTAGCTTAGCTACGGAGACCGCTACCTCGGGATCTATATTGGCCATGTCGACGTTATGCTATAGATGTTTGGTTTAGTTTAGTTACGCCCTTGAGCCTAGTCAAGCTAAAATCTCACTCACAAACGGAATCTTAATTTCACAGCCGCTGCTTTGTATCCAGTCTTTGTCGTGAACCGGCTCCTAAATAGCGTATCTGATTAAATACATCTGTTTCCATATCATCCGGAGTCGTTCTCAAACCATGCGAACCCGAGATCGGGTACTCTGTTGTCCCGGTGCAAACAAACTCGCCATCGATCCCCCATTATCTGCATATCGCACTGATCTTCTTTCCATGGCGCCAAGACTCAACGCTCAGGTCAATGGCTGAACCCTCAACTATAGTTTTCTAGAACTCCGCTTGATCCTTTTCCTCTCCTTGCAAAATGAAAGGAATCCTCCAGATGCTTATCTTGCCTTGTGCATAACATGCGTAAGCAAACTAGGGAATTCTTGAATTCTTGTTGGGCGTGATGGCCAGGCGGAACCCTGCTACTTTGTAACCCTATAACTGAACTTTGGGTGAGATTTAAGTTGAGGGGCAGTGGTACGACGCACGGCAGGAATACGATACCACGGAAAGTTAGATGGGAAGGGCTGAACTACAACTCTGTATGAGATAACTAGAGATTAGTTCGACGCCATGACATGTCAAAATGTCTTTATTTAGAAATATGCTTTGTGGTATATGTTTGGATATATGCAAGTAAAATATGTGAGTATTTACATGGTAAGGCCACGGACCAAAGTTCTCGTCACCACGGAACCCTATGCGCAACATTGTGGGTTGGAATGTGTCAGAAATGGGGGGAATGTCTCACGTCTGAGATTCTGTACAGAGTCCAAGCCATCTAAAGAAATAAATATATACGAAAGCGACTGCACAGAGTTCATGCAGAAAATCACGACGCCATCGTCAGTCGATGCATTCCGCCAAAAAGTAATCATGGGAGATCAAATCTACACCCAACGCCCGTGATGTGGACATCACGTCACGATACACATAATCAGCATCAACAAACCAGATTCCTATGCTATATAAATACTAAGCAATCAACTAAACTCGAATCTATAATATTGAAACTTATCCATACGTTATCATTCTCTCTTTTCCAGAGGCTCGTTCGCACAAACCGTCACCCGT
This sequence comes from Ambrosiella beaveri, assembly GCA_030294605.1. Classification (NCBI taxonomy): domain Eukaryota; kingdom Fungi; phylum Ascomycota; class Sordariomycetes; order Microascales; family Ceratocystidaceae; genus Ambrosiella; species Ambrosiella beaveri. Next base: position 132,410 of record JARQWA010000061.1, read on the forward strand.
ATCCTCATCTTAGGTCCGGCCAAAGAAACCCATGTCGTCCTACTTCGCTTGCCAAGGGGCGTGTTGCTAGCGAGGTGAACTCCGCTCACTACAATCCAATATTCATTCATAAAAAAAGTACAGGCGAAGCACAATTCACAATTCTTTGGTTGTTACTGAACTTTTCCCTGATGCGAAAATACTGCGAAAATACTGTCCATGAGCTGGACTTGACCTGAACACGGAATTCAAGTTTTCCGTGTGTTCAGGTTGATATATATATGTGTATGTGTGTGTGTGTCAAGCCACTCAACTCAGATAGGTCATATCAGCCGTCACTTGGAGACATCGTCAATCACTTGATAACTACAAGTACATATATATAATTATCGTAAAAAAACACAGCCACGTCAGACACATCTCACCATAAGCAGTATGGAATCTTCACCACTCCAAAATATCAAACCTGATGATCTCTCACTTACCGTAAAAAAAACTTCCAGTCAGCCTCATGATAATTGAATCCTCACTCTCCGCCGCCATGTGATGGTCCCTTGCTTTCCTTAGAGCCTCTGCCATTGTAGATTACCCCATTTGGGCCAATTGCCCGTCGAGGCCCAACCTCGGCTAGACGGTTTTGTGTGAGTCGGGATTCATATTCCGCATAATTCCACCCTCATATCCTTGGCGACTGATATTCCTTTCTTTTTTTTTTTTTCTGTTCATACGTATCCTGTCCCGTCCATGTCTGTCTCTTAGCGACCAGTCAGATTTCTTAATTTCCTGTCTTGAAAAATATGAAAGCAGAGCTGCACTTGGTCAAGCAATTGGTCAGATGCAACCCTCCTTAACGTGAACGTTCCAAGGAAAAAAAAGAAAAACATGAGGCGGAGTTATCGGGCTCGCAAAATTAACATGTTCCAGATATTTCCATAACTCCGGCAGTGTTTCTTGGAATGATGTCGTATATAGTTTTCAATTAAGCAGTATTGGGTATCTCAAAAAGATGATTGTTTCAGTCAGATGATCAGCCTTAAGTCGTCTGACAAAATATTGGGCTATCTCCGATAAATATTTAACATTCTCGGTAGTTACAGTAGATCATCATGAATTATTATGTAAAAAAAATCGGACTTAGTCATCAAACCCGCCCCACTCCTCTCCGGAACCTCCTTCTCCGGAGTCATCTGATGCCGAACTCAATCCGTCATCAATGTCGTCACTGTCATCGTCACTATCGTCATAATTATCTTCTTCTATTTCAGTCACTTGGACAAACTCGCCGGTATCTTTCCAGAGCGGCATACCAGTACCCTCTTTCCGGACAATACGGCCGTCGTCCCCCCGGACATATACCTCATCGACATCCGGAACATCACCACCTTCCTCCTCATCATCTCCCTCACGGACAAAACCCGCCACAAAGAACCCCATAACCCCACGACCGTCTCCCTTATATGAGCGGATGCAGCCCTCGGCGACTTCCTCGTTCCCCCTCGCCATGTCCAACACACCACGAACAGGCCATTCCCTCATACCACGAGCCTGTTCTTCTCTCCTTAATATCCGCCATCCCCGCCGCCTCGCAATATCCGACGCTAAGATAGCAAGAACAACATGTTCGTTCTCCTCAGCATGCACCGAACAGGTGGAATATGTAACTCTGCGAGCGCCCGGGAACTCCAATGCATGCAACACAATCTTGATCTGGAACGCTGCCAACGCCCGTAATCGTACATCCAACTCTTGTGCTGAACCAGCGGTGAAAATCTCATTGCCGTCATCATCCAGCAAAGTCCTTTGCGCATCCCTTTCGTCATCTTCCTCCTCCCCTCTCTTCCGCTTGACCGACTCCTTCCTATCCATGTTTTTCCTTTCAGAAGCAGCAGCGGCAACCGCCTTCTTTTTATCTCGCATCACTTTCTTCCGTTCCTTTTTATCGGTTGGTAGACTCTTTTTCCCCTGTGCCCTCACAGCATCCGGGACATATAGCGTCGGATTTGAATCCCGCCCCACAATCCCACTACCCGAGCAACTCGGGTCCAGAAGCAGGCTGCCGACGCGACCCATTTCCCGGGGCTTGGTCCTCAGGAAATCCTCAGCAAATGCTACCTTGACAATATCCTTTGCGCCCGCCGTGGCAATCATCTTTTGCAAAATTTCGCTGCGGGGTTTGCTCTTTTCGAAGGCGTAGACCATGCGTTTTCTCCCCAGACCGTCGCCTTCCACGCCTGCTGCTTGTCTCTCACAAAGAATGGCGGCTGCATGAGTAGTTTTATTCCCGGGTGCCGCACAACCGTCGACGATATCGCCATCTTCTATTCTGGCATCAAGCAGATAAGCCGGGAAGCAAGAAGCTTTATCTTGCAAGATGATGCGGCCGTTCCTGTAGCTTTCTGTCTTGGTGATGTCCGTCCCGGGACTCGCTGCCAACAAATTCGGCACATGGGCATCCACATGGATAGCCTCATCTGATTTCGACTCTATGACTTCCTTAATCGTACTGACCACCTTGAAGTTTTTGAATGTAGTTTCTAGCTCTGTAGAAACATCGGACAGGATTGTGTTGACACGGATCCACCGGGGGTTGCCGGCGTCTTCAGAACGGGCGGCCACTTCTACTTGATGTCTGAGGGCTGCAATGTCGGGGCAGCGGCGTTTAACACGTAGGAGGGTAAAGACTGAGGTGAGGCGGGATTTGTGGTGCTCTACCGCAACACGGAGGCCGTGTGAGGCCGGAAGGGAGATTCCAGATTTGGCGAGAAGAAGGTCATGGGTTAAGAGAAGAGCAAGAAGGGGAGTAAGCTAAGAAAGTCAGTACATGCTTAAGATAGCAAAGTAAGAGGGGAGACAGAAAGTAAAAAAAGGGCTTACCTTGCGCTCAGCTTTGAGGAGACCAGTAGAGTTGATGATCTCAGTCATGATTTCACTCCATTTTGCAGTCTCGATAGCAAGCGCATAGACTTGCGCCGGCGGAGATTTCAAAGACTTATTCTTGAAAATGCGATTTTTGAGCGAGCCGGGGGCAGTGTTGAGGGTTCGGAGGACCTCGGCAGTCTCGTGGTACAGCGACATGATGAACAGCAACGGCTGGGATGGTTCTCTGAATATGCCTTTCACTATGTATGTCACTCGTCGCCAGTTTTCAAGTTGACGCAAAAATTATTGTTGCGACGGACAGCCGGCAGGCGCTACAATTTGAGTGGCAGCAGCTGGCGGACCATGCAGTTCAATTTACCCAATTAGGAAATATAGAGTTTGACATTACGTTACAACGGGAGCACTAGAGTTGTGGAACTCACATAGTGAGGATATTCGAGTGTTTGGGCGTTGGAGAACGTATTATAGATCATTCACCTGTAATATCACTTTATTATTTTCCTCTTTATAAAACATTTACGGTAAGATATTCATTCATTTTCGAGATAAAAACCGATTCTAGATAAGTACGTGCTGTATGTATACCGCAACAAATCATAGAAACATCCAATCATAAAAGGGACTCAAAGGGAAAGAAGCGAACCAAATAATCGTAAAATAATGCCAGAAAAGAAGCACTCACACCCAGAGTGTAGTGTACCTCAAGAAAAGCCACTCCCTCATCAAACACCCTGCTGGTACATCAGAGTGGTAGTCGCAGTCGTAGCGACAGTGGCAGTCATCTGCGTAGTGGTCATGGGTTCGGCATCCTTAGTGTAAACGGTCGTCCAGATAGTTTGGACCGGAACCGGAACCGTCTCGCAGGCGGATGGTTTCTTAGACCGCGTCACGACAGTCAGCGAAGAAGGAACAACCGACGAAGCAGAGACAACAGCGGCTGAGGAAATGATGGAGTTGCGGGTGTACAACAGGTCAGAGGAAGTCGCCGAAGTGGCCTCGACATAGTCCTTGCCAGCAACATAAGTGGAAGGCAGGGCTGAAGATGAGCCGGAGACAGCGGAAGAAGAAGCAGAAGAGGAAGAACCAGAGCTAGAATGAGAGCTAGAGCCAGAGCCAGAGTCGTACTGTCGGCCGGTAATTTTCATGCCACCAGGAAGAGTATTAAAAGGACCATCAACATCCTCGTCGATGATAGGAGGGACAAAGCAGGTATCTTCGTTCAACTCAACACCGGCACATTGATCCATGCCAGCATCACCCGCGTCGCAAGTGTCAATAACGTACTGAAGAACATCCTCATCCCAGCCGGCCATAAAGTCGGCATGCAGTGAATACCCAGTAGCATCACCATTAGACAGAACAAAAGGCTGGTCACCACCAGGCGTCCAGTGGTCCTTGAAGAGCGGGGTGTTCCAGTAAACCTCAATGAACAAATGAGGAACATGAATCCAGCCATCGGGGCAATTCTGTTTGCCATAAGAAGTCCCCTTGGACGTCGGCCATGCCATGTTGTTCTCATAGTCTGTCAGGCCAACGTCAGGATCATAGCAGCTGGGGAAGTGGATGTCGGAACGTAGAGGCGAAGCATAGCCATCGCACTCCTGGTTGGGGAACCCGGCGCCCTGGCCCTGGTTGTTGGGGTCGACGAGGCCGTGGGCGTTGCCATCGCCGTCCGTGGGGTAGGAAGGCGGGTTGTAGGAAGAGCGGGGGCAGGTGAAGCCGACGGGCTGGATTTCGCCGTCATTAGGGTCGAGGTTCTGGGCGCCAGTGCCAGACTTGGGGGGCGACCGGAGAGTAACATTGCCAGACAGAATGCTCAGGCCGGTAGGGAAAGCCTTAATGTCGTCATCCGAGGGCTCAAAGAAGTAGTAAGCGTTAGTGTAGAACATGGGGACAGCCTCGAGCGAGCCGTTTTTGGGATCCTTGAAGTACAGGCGAGGATACCAGTAGTTGGAGTGGTCGGCGGCCAGTTTGGCGTTGGTGCAGTTGGCCTTTTTGAGACTTTCGCCGGTCGAGGAGGCGGAGAAGCCGGCGGAGCCCTGGACGGTGTGGACATGGGTGGAGACGCCGCTGGGATTGACGATGGGGTCGATGCGGCCATTGTGGATTTCGGCGCCGTTGAAGCGGAGGACGGCAAAGGAGCGGGTGTTTTTGTTTCTGGCGGCGGTCAGAGTGAAGAGAGATAGAAAGAGGGCCGAGGGGAGCATTTTGGGCACAGTGTTTCTTGGGGTTTCTGAGAGAGAAAGTTTGGAATAGTCGTTTGGTGTGAAGCCCGTCAAGGGAGTGTGAATATCGAGTTGAGTGGACTCTGGAGGACGATCACGGATCGAATGAGTGTGAAGGAAAACAGATGATACTTAGGACAGTAACAAGGAATGAGGATAGTGATAGATATCACCGTAGACAAATAAACAAACAACGATAACTTGCCCAGTGTTCAAGAATCAAATGAAATCCAATAGTCACGGCGAGGGAGGGACTTCTATAGTTTTATACAGCAGCCTTTGGGAATTGATCTTCTCTCCCTCCCTTCGCTTCCTTAGCCGTGGCGGGCTGATCAGCCATCGCTGGGCCCAGGATCTTGATTCCTGTTTGGGTAATATTTTGCATGTGGGCACCTCCAGTGTTGTTGAGACATGGGGGCTTGGTATTGCGGATGCAGGGTGGAGCGTCTTTTGTGTTGTCTCACTGCACCAAGAGCCCATATTGACGCAGATTATGGTGACATTACAGAGGTGTGATGTGTGTGCCTGTTTTCACGGATTCAATTGAAAGAGAAGTAAACTAACTCATGATTGTGAAAAAAAAAAAATTTGGAATCTGTACAAACGGGGACGATGCCGTTGTTACTTTGCTAAGAAAACAGGTCATTGTACAAGTTAACGCCAGCGGATTCATGCTTATTGGGCTTTTAGCGCCAGAGATCACCGGGCACCTAACCTTAAACCCATTTGGGGGAATACCAAGGAAACATCAGGAACGGTTCCAGGAACAGTTGGTCTGTGTTGCGCTTGTATTTAAGAGACTGTGGATGCGGACTATCGGGAGCCACGCGGAAAGAATGAATGGGGCCACATTCCACCGAGGATGTGCGAGGTCACTCTATGAAGATTTTTTTTCTCAAGTTCGCGGATTACAGTGACGGAGGTTGTGGAAGTCTTCACAATGTGAGACATCGCCGGGAATACTGAGTGTACCTGCATGTAAGCTTGAGTGATAAGTGGCCCCTCACAGGATGCTGTCTACGAGCACTGCTGCGTCGTGATAGGGAACAGTGTGCATATGTAAATCAATATATCCATCTGCATCCCCTATTTCATTTCCTTCCATTTCCCTTGGTCTATAGTTCTCCCACTTATTCATACTCAATAGCCACATATTAATTCTTTCAGTCCTTCATCACACATCACCAGCATTCCCCTTTCCCCCTACCTTCCCTCCTCCCTAGTAGTTTCACCATCTGCACCCAACCATCCACATTCCTTTGCCTGCTAACCCGGATTCTGTTCTCCGAAAACTCTGTTGATAGCCATGGCAAACAACCTCTTATCCAGGCGACGTCCATACATCAATATCTCCCCCTCCTGACCAAGCCAAGCATGCCTAACTGCCTGACGGTACTTTGTGCCAAATTTTGCAACAAACGGTTGGCTAGAAAAGGGGCAGCAAACCCTACTGAAAATGACTTAGATTGTGACTACAATCCTAATTGGCTGAAATCCAAACCCTAGAGCATCACATTACTCAGCTGTAATCTAATTAACGGTGTAACCTTAAGTTTTGGTGGGGTTAACGACGTCAGTATTTTCGCACCCAGCGCATCGCATTTGACTTTACGCTCAGCCTAATCGTATCTACATACAATCTACACAATCACCCAAAATGTCCAAGTACGGTGTCATGATAATTGGCCCAGCCGGCGCCGGCAAGGTAAGCCATCGCAAGCTCACCACCTCCACATAACCAAAAACTTCCACTGCATTTCACTATCCTAACGTCACCGCAGTCCACCTTCTCCGCCGCCCTCATCACCCACCTCAACCTCACCCGCCGCTCCTCCTTCTACGTGAATCTTGACCCCGCAGCCGAAACCTTTGAACATGCCCCCGACCTCGACATCTGCGACCTCATCTCTCTCACCGACGTCATGGAAGAAATGGGCCTTGGCCCCAACGGCGGTCTTATTTACTGTTTTGAGTTTTTGCTTGAGAACCTCGACTTTTTAACAGAGGCGCTGGAAAGTTTGACGGAGGAGTACTTGATTATTTTTGACATGCCGGGGCAGATTGAGCTGTATACACATGTGCCCATTTTGCCAACGCTGGTGCGCTTCCTACAGCAACCAGGTGCGTTGGACATTCGTTTGTGCGCTGCGTATCTGTTGGAAGCGACGTTTGTCGTGGACCGGGCAAAGTTCTTCTCAGGTACTTTGTCCGCCATGTCCGCCATGCTGATGCTTGAGATTCCCCATCTCAACATCCTCTCAAAGACCGACCTCGTCAAGGATCAGATCCGGAAAGCGGATCTCAAGAGATTCTTGACGCCGGATACATCGTTGATTGACGATGATCCGACGTATAGACAGGTTGAGGCGAATGATGTTGCGGCTGAGGGGGATACTGTGGCGCCGACGAATCGGACGGACATGGTGATGCGGGGGGCCAGTTTTCGGAGGTTAAACAGGGCGGTTGCACAGTTGATTGAGAGTTTTAGCATGGTCAACTATCTCAAGTTGGATGTAACTAGCGAGGATAGCGTTGGCGCTATCCTGAGTTACATTGATGATGTCATTCAGTACCATGAAGCTCAAGAGCCCAAGGAGCCAAAAGATGAGGAGTTTTATGGTGCGGATTACGATGACAATTAGACAAAAAAAAGATATCATGACATTTAGGGGGTTCATAGAGTTTGTTAAAATGGGGTTTTGTTTTTCTGGATAATAATTATAAACATGACATTTTTATACCGTCAAGTTGTCCCTAACTAGTCAATGATGGCGTGAAACCTATAGAACATGTCACATGCTCAAATTAATATCGCAGATAACCATAGTTCAAACCGGATAAGTCCCATCATAATTCATAAACAAGCAAAGCAAAACCAAATAAAAACACAACAACAAAACAAAGTAAAAACAGATAACGCCAAGCAATCAACACTACCGTCTAGCGGCACGCGTGGCCTCGGCCTGTGCTTCCCACCTCTCGTACTCTACCAACCAAACATCCCTCACAAACCCCCCAAACTCCACCAACTTGACAATCACCGCCGCAACATCCCCCGCACACTGCACCAGTCCTCGCTGGTATATTATCGACGCTACGGCAAAAACGACGCCCCAAAAGACAGCGCGGAGTGCCAGGCGAGTCCAAAAGGCTATAACGCGGTAGATCCAGACGACGAGCAGGAGGGCAACGAGGAGGGTGAATGAGAGGGTGATGAGGGGGATGATGGAGGGGATTTCAGGGGAGTCGAGGAGGGGGGCAAGGTGGGTGGAGAGGGTGGTGATGGAGGCGGAGATGCCGGCGAAGATGGGGGTGATGGTTTTGTGGACGGGAGAGGAGGGGGAGAGGAGGTGGGTTTTGATGATGGCTGTTAGGGCCGGGGGGAAGATGGATTCGAGGGGGTCCATGGTGGTGGAGGAAGAGTTTGTGTGTGGGTATCGATGGATGAGGGTTGAGTCTAGTAGGATAATCGGTGTTTCGAGATTGTGCGTGTGGATATTTTCTTCTTGTGCTTCGTTTTTGACAATGTGTGGTGTGTTTTGCTCGGTGTCTTTGAAGATTTTGTGCTTTGGTCGAAAGCTAGAGCTGTCGCGATAGCCGCTTTTTCTAGCAATTCTGGCCTTTGTTCTAGCTCTATAGTCTGAGTGAGCTATCACGTGTCAAAAATGACAGATCTTCTTTATGTTCCCGCAGCCTCTTCCCGATCGACAAAGCGGGTAAAAAAGAAAGTTAAAAGAAGGTGTGTATAACAAAAAGAAATGGACTTTAGTGGAAATTAAGAGTAGTTTCCAGAATTTATATAGTCTCGTGAGTCAATGGAGTTGATACCCAATGTTCCTCTTTGATCGTTCACAAGCCCAATGAAGAAAAAAAAACATAGTCGCGTGGGGACCTGGCACCGGCTCCACCAATCAGCTTAGTCTGTTTGCAGGGATCTGATGACCAGGTCCTAAGGGTTATGTTAGGGGTAGGATGTGACTGATTTCTGATTTCTCAAAGGAGACTCCTTGTTAACATGACTTGCGATATCTACTTTGATCCACAACTAGATCACAACTCGCAGCAACGTGGCACAGTGAAAGCGCGCTGGGCTCATAATTAAGAGGCTCATCGATCGAAACGAAGCGTTGCTGAGTTTGGATATTTTTGTCTCTTTTTTATTCTTCTTCTCTTCGACACGTCAGGTGCTGCATCACAAGACTCAAACACAAGGCAATTCAGACAAAACAATATATTTCCAAAGTATGAACAAGAAATGAAACTCCCATAATCATTACCAACTCTTCTCCCAGACAAACAAAGAAAAAAACGAGCGTACAAGTCGCAAGCGACTCAGGTAGTGTTCTACACAACTATTTCCAACCAAACCCCTCACAACATGAAACGCAAAGGGTATCTCTAATTAATAACCAGCATCTCCTAATTCGCAACCTGCGTCATTCTAGCTTTACTCCCCCCTTCTGTATTCACCAAGGTTCAGCCAGCTCATGTCATTAGGCGGGTTTCCCATTGCGATGCCCGGAACACTCTGTTGTTGCTGTTGCTGTTGCTGCTGTTGACTCCACCCTTCCACGACACTCTCCGACACTCCACTGCTATAGATACTCGGCATGTCACTAACCGGTCTTTCCACCGTTGCGACCGCCGGGGCCGGGATATATCTGTTGTAGTTGTTGACCGTCGGGCTCCCTGTCGCCACCCGGTTCAACTCGGGGCGGCCCTCCTGTGGCATGACGAGTGGCGGCACGGTTGCGGAATCTTGCGTCAGGCGGTTGGCGTCGGAGTAAGCAGAGGCATCGTTGGGGTTACCGGACCAGTATTTGTTCCAGCCAGAGGACCGACGGGCATCGGGGACGGGAGCAGGGGCAAGAGGCGTGGTGGCGGGGGCACCTGGGGGGCGCGGAGGGGCACGGCCGGGAGAGGTGATGGAGACGCGGCCGGCGGAAGACCCGGGGGAAATAATGGAGGAGTCATTGATGATGGGCTTGGAGATGTTCTTTTTGAAATCAGAGTGGACATCATCGTCGAATGACGTTGAGGGGGACACGGCGCGGGCAACGGTGCTCTGCTTGCCGCCAAAGATGCCGATGGAAGAAGTAGACTGCATGGAGACGGTGTTGCTACGCTTGACGCCGGGCTTGGGCGGGCCGCCGAGCGAGTCGATGAACTCTTCGTTGCTCATGCCAATGGACTTTTCGTCTTGTGGGTAGTGTTGGCCCTTACGGGCCTTTTCGCCGGTGTAGCCGCGCTTCCGGCGGGTGGCCCTAGTGTACAGGAAGACAACAAGGGCGAGGAGGGCAAAGCCGAGAATGGCTCCCATGATGGCACCGGCAACCTCGGTCTTTGTGAGGCCGTTGGAGTTGGTGGAGGCTAGGTGGGGGTCGACGGTGCCGGTGGCAGATGACGCGGCGGCAGCAGCAGCAGCGGCTGAAGAAGAAGCGGCGGCAGCAGCCTTGGAGTCGGCATCGGCGGTGGCGGAGGCAAGGGTTGAGGAAACTCCAGAGCTTAGAGACGAAGAAGTGGTAGAAGCCTCGAGGGATCCCGTGGTTGTCGAGGAGGAGGAAGACCCCGCTAACGAGGACGAAGTGGCCGTTGCCGACCCGGAGGAAACAGTTGAGGAAACTTCGGAGGCCAGGACGCTTTGCGAGCCCAGTTGGCTGTTGACGTCAACCCAGGAGTTCTCGGTGGCGGAGAAGGAGGAAATGGTGGAGTCGCTGGTGATGAAGAAGATGTTGCCGTTGGAGTTGGTGGCGGCGGAGTAGACGTCGCTAGAGACACCGTCTGGGGCAAAGGTAGAGTTGTACGAGGGCCAAGAGGCAGCATTGAGGGCACGGGCCGAGACAATGGTGGGCGCCTTGCTGACAAAGGCACCGGTGGCATCGACGATGACGGAGCGGGTGACGCGGACGGGGCTCTGGGCCAGGTCGAAGGTGTAGAGGGTCTTGGAGCCGTCGTCGCCAGATTGCAGGAGGCCCTTGTTTGTGATTTTGGCGACGGGGTCGGCGAGGGTGGCGCCGGATTCCCGCCAGGTGTTGGTGCCGGCATTGTAGATGATGACATCGAGGTTGGAGGTGCTGCCGCCGGCCATGAGGACTTCGCCGGCGGTCCAGTCGACCATGATGGGGGTCTGTAGGGTGTAGGAGAAGGGGTTGGTGGCAGAAGTGACAGTGTAGGGCTCAGAGGCCTTGATGGAGAAGGTCTCGGAGGCGACGCCATAGGTGCCGTCGGTGCGGCCGCCGTAGGTGATGAAGGAGTCGGTGGCGGCAATGTAGGAGGCGGACATGCCCTTTCTGTTCTTGAGGACGGTGTCGGAGGGCGTCAGGCTAGTCCAGGTCTTGGCGGCATAGTCATATTTTTGCAGGCCATTGTAGGTGGCGTTGTCGGAGGTGCCGCCGATGACGAAGAGGGCGGAGGAAGAGGTGACACAGACGGCACCGGTGACAGATTCGCCGGAGGTTATCTGTGTCCATTTGGCGCCGGAGGAGAGGGGGAGGGAGGCGAAGCCGTTAGCGGAGAAGGCGTAGAGGGTGTTGTCGTGAATTACAGTGCAGGCTCCATCGAGGGAGATGGGGCTGCTTTTGTAGGACATGGTTGGAGAGTGTGGGTGCTTAGGTGGGGATTGTGGACATGAAGATGGACGGGGCAAGAAGGGAAGAAGCGGCGGGCGTCAAGCCGGTGTCGTTTTTTTAAAAGAAGAAGGTGACGGTGACGGCGACGGCGACAGGAGCGGTGAATTAGTGGGGAATTATTCGGGGTGGGCCTTTATGGGTTTCTTTTCGTTTCTGGCTAGTCGATCGGCTGGAAGATTCGGCGCTGGAGAAGAAGATTACTCAGGAATCGAAAGTAAGAAAGAAGCGCAAGTCGAATGGAAGATAGAAAAGGAAAGGGTGGGTAATGATGGTAAAAAAAAAAAAGACAAAAAGAGAATAAGTGGCGTCAAGGAGGACGACGGAAGAGAAGTGAAGTTGGTGATTTTTTTTAATAAAAGAAAGGAATGTGAGATTATAGTTTGAGGTTCTGGTGGTAGTGATGTTAGTATGAGAAATTGTATGTGGTAATGATGGTATCGTGAGATTTCACTGTGTGATCTTTTCTTTTTTTTGTTCTTGTGTATTGTATAACCTTTTCTTCTTCCGATATCGTATATCGATATATTCTCACCTTCACTCTCTGCCTTTCAATCTCACGATAACTTTGTTCATCCGATAAAAACTCACCTGTTAAAAACACAAAAACACCAAACAATACTCAGCAACAAAAAGACGTCCCCGAGGTCGTTCAAAATACAAAAAAGAGAACAAAAAATCAAGAATCAAGAATCTCGAGAGTCGGGATAGGAAATTAGAAAAAAAATTAGAATATCAATAACAATAATCAAAGAAGCAAGAGCAAAAAAAAGAGTCGGGGCTCACGTCACCCTCGCTCCCGCTATGTTTCTCTAACACGACAGCGGCAGTAGCATGTTCTGTCCCTGTTCTTTTTTTTTTGGAGTGATTTTCCTGAAGAATATTTAGATAATAATGAATGGCTTTTCTGCTTGGTTCGCTACTGTGTACTCAAACCTTTTCCTCCCTCTCTCTCTCAGCAAAGCAAACACCATAGCACACATACACAATGTTACCGGCCAATGGGAATGCGACATGCCGGACTCTCAGACCCCAAAAAAAGAATGAAACGGGTGGGAACGGGCCTCGGGGTGGTGTGAGGAGGAGGATTTGGGATATGAGTGGCCGGGGTGTGAGTTTGGTCGGGGGGGATGGGGATGGATGATGGCATGAGGAAGAGGTTCTGTGGACGGGTGGCAGCGGTGAGTGGAAGACGGGGTATTTCTTTAAAGAAGAGGTTGTCTGTGTAATGAGCGGAAAGCAGCATGTCGAGAGGCACGAGAATATGAAGTAATCAGGAAAAATAAAAGGGCATAATATTCTGACGAGATATCATGAAACCATCTCAAACCCCCAACCCACCCCCACCTACAGAAACCATCATACACAACATATTTAAATATAAAAATACACACTCACCCTCATATACACATAATAGACAATACATAGAAACCACGTCCCATCACACTACGCCTACCCAGCTAATCCGCGTGGCTATGTCTCTTCTGCACGCCCCTCGTAATCTCTGCCCGCTGTTCATGCGGCGCCCATCTCGACCCTCTGCCAACCAACCACACCCAGCACAGACCGCGTGGGCGACCGGGAGGGGGGGGGGGGAGAAGTGTCGAGGACGAGAGGGAGTGAGTCCTTGTGGTGGTGGTAAAGGATTGGGAATTTGTTGATGTGGTTGTCAAAGTGGGAAGCAATGGGTGGAAGTGCTTACATGCGTTTTTTTTTCTTGTATTTTATTTGGAAAGACATAGAAACTTACAGTGAATGCATCACGAAAAAAAAAAAAACGTGGGTGTCTTTCTTTTTTCCGTCCATCATCTGTTCCATGATGCCTCCTCTTCCCGTGTTACAGAATGCCACAACAATCATGTACATATCACCGATATTTTAAATATATATCCATCTGCATAGAGTTTTTACTTTCTCCTCCAACCCCATTCGTATCCCTCCCTTTCCCCCAAATCATGCTGTCCTCTTCCTCTGTGGGACCCCCCCTGACAACATGATACAAACATCCGGTTACCCTTTAATCCCAATGTCTCGACCAACCTTTTTCTTGTTTCTCTTGTTTTCTTGTCCTTAGTGGTTCTTTAATCTCTTGATCTCGGTCTTTCTCCAACTCTGTGTGTCTCTCTGCAATAATAGTTAATGAATAATCATTGACCTATCAGATCAATCAATTCAATGTACAATGCAGGAACGATCCTTTCTTTGTCATATGTAGACTCTCCTGCACTACCTACAGAATAATGACAAAAAAAACCACGTCTCCCATTGTTCTCCATCTAAATAGTCAAAAATCACCTAAAAAGCCAAGACCTCTCCCTCCAACTGTCATTTCAATCAAACATAATCTATAACTCCCTATCACACTCACAACTCGGCATCACCCGTCCACCTCTCTCTCCCTCTATACTGTACCCGTACCGTGTTCCCTATACATATATACCTTCCAACCCTATAACCATCTACATATAATCATTTACTGTCAACGCTACCCTCCATGTAATGATCGTCCCCTAAAAAATGACATGCATAAACACGCAATTCTAGGCCACCCACACTTTCAACCACCTGTGACTTGCGACAGATCCGAGCATTAAATCAACATTGCTCGACTAGTTTTGGTTTTGTGGTTCCTGGGTTTGGGGTTGGGTAACCCTATCACTTACATGGCATCCACGAGTCGCTTCACGGTTTAAATATAGATGACATACACACATATATACCAGGACCAAAAACAACTGGAAGAGATATCTATCCAGACAGAGAATGCTCTATTAACCCATCCAAAAATGCAAAAAAGGGCAATCAAAAGTACATGTAAACAAGAAAAATAAAAAGAATCCAATCCCAAATATCAACCCAATACGCCATCTATGCAATAATATTTACCATACTCAACTCCACTCACACCAAGTCCCTCCTAAGCTTGGCCCCCAGGAACTCCCCCAATAAATGCTTCCGGTGGCAACAACCCCCTCCTCTCATTAAACAACGTCATTCCCTTCTCGAAATCCCAATTAACATTTGGGTCCCCCAGGCACATCGTCGCATACTCCGCCGTCATATTCGTCCTACGGCACAGCTCTTCCAAAATCAACTTTTGCCTCTCGACATCCGATGCCGGGGGCTCCAGTTGCCCGTAGACATTCGGCACTGGTGCCCACGCACGGAGACTGAGCATGTCCGAGACAACGCGGATCGGATTCGCGCCGGGCATTCCGGGGCCGAGGATAAACGTACGCGAAAATGACCGTTTACCCACGTTGCCAGTCCCGGCTTCCTTCTCGTTGAATTCTCCATGCAGAATAATAATCATGCCATCGACGCCGACTTTGGATTGCCCGGTGGGATCCGCAAGACCAGGCATCGGATGACAATCAACCACATACTTTCTAAAGTCCGACTCAATGTTGGGGTGCGACGTCAACGGAAGCGTCTTCCAGCACTGACGAATCACATTCGACCCCGTGAATAACCGCTGCACACGACCAGTGTATGTGGTAATCTTCAAAAGGTTGCGGGATAGCCGCAGATACGGCGACCACGGAAGAACCGCCACGCTCTTATCGCGCGGTCCAACAGTATCGACCGCCAGCGAGAACGTGCTTGCGTTATCGTAATACTTGGCAGCCAAGGAATCACGGTCGGTATCGTAAAGGGCAAAGTAGTCCAGGAGGAAAGCCTGCGCAACACCGTGCTCATCCAAAAAGTTTGTGCCGGCCTGGGGAATTGGCCTGGGCTTCGCGGCCTCCTCGGCTGCCCTGATTTCCTCAGGAGTCCGCACAATGGTCCCGTTAATGTTCTGAAGTTTGGGGAACCAAGTGAGCAGAGTCTGGAGGTGGTTAGGAGCAGAAGCCTCAAAGGGGTTCTCAGAGATGAAAAGAGTTTCAAGATGCAGGAACTTATTCTTCCAACTTTCCAGACCACGCATGGTTGCGATTTGATTCTTGCTGAGGTCCAGGTTCTTGAGGTCAGGGAACGTCGTGGCCAGACAGTCAATCTGAGAGACGTTGGCGATGCCGTTGTTAGCTACAGAGATGCTCTCGATAGCATCCATCTTTGCCTGTCTCGTCTTGAAGAGGTCATTGCAAATCTTCATGAGACTGCGAAACATTTTATCTGCGCGCTCGCTAGTGTTCATGAGCCCTGTCTGCTTGATGAACTCGTTTTCGGTGAGGCACTCCAGGTTCAAGAGCTTCCGGTCCATGGAATAGCGCTCTGCAAGAAGTTCCTTCAAAGAATCTTCGAGAGCTAGGGTAGTAGCCGACTTGCCACTGAGCACGGAAGCAGGAACCTCAAGACCAGCCTCGACGGCCAAGGGGGTACCGGCAAAGGTGAACCCGTTCACCTTGACCAGCTCTTCGGTGTCGGCTTCCGATGCGGAGACCCAAACATAGTCTCCATCAATGCGGTGCTGAGTGAGTGTTAGTCATACATGGTTGCACACCAAACTTCATGGTTGTCTACAACAAGGAAGATCAAGTATTCAGACAAGGACAACACCGATGGGGCTACAAATATCGGTGCCAACTACGAGGAAATACATATAACCAGGGAAGCAGAAGGTGTCAGTTGTATTACAGTCTTCTCAAAAATAGAGATACTGGAAGACAGAGAATACTGCGTGACTATGTCCATGAGCAAAGACAACCCTCCTCTTGACGACCCATGTGATATGCATCTACCCGTCGTGTGAACCCCACATCTCTGCAAATCCCCGCCCGTACCGAAACCCCAAATATCCACCTTTTCCTCCCACCATGCGATCAACCCATACATTCGGATACTTACCTGACGAATTATAACCGGTTTGGAAGCCACTCTATGCGCCAAACTAGACGCCTTGCGCTCCAAGAACTCAATTAGATTGCAAATGCCACCATCATTGTTTGCAGCAGCCTTGCTCTTCTTGACGCCGTTAATCCGGACCCAGACCGTGGAGCCCTTTCCACCTTTGCCCTTGCTCTTAGACTTGCTGGAATCCTCGCCATTGAGGTGCTTGGTAATAGCCTCAAGGTTATTTGACGAGATTCGGCCGGGGGCACTTTTGCGGGTGCTGTTGGTAGTGCGGGGCTTAGTGGGGGCGCGGCGGGTAGCACCACCCGACATATCGAGATCGCCATCGATATCAGTTTTGACGGAGCGACGCTTGGCAATACCGGCTGATGAGGTGGTGTTGCGGGGCTTGGCAGGAGCAGCAGACCGAGTGCTGCCCCGAGAACGTCCGCCGGGAGCCATGTTATCGAAGTGGGGTATCGTTGGTTATTAAAAGAAGAAAGGCGACACACGGAAGGCGTTGTTGAAGACTTGTAAAGAAGATTCGTTGCGTGGAATGATGTGGCAAAAGTGATGTTGCCTATAAAGAAGCGATAGTGGGAGGGTATGTAATGATACAGATGATGATATGATGTTGATCTCGATCAACCGGATGAAATGGAATCCGGAAGACCGCTCCTAATAAAGAAAATCGAGTAATCGTTCAATTGTCGTGATCCATGAACCAGCACCCCACGCAACAAAGAAAATTTCAACCTGCGTCTTTGACCAAAGAAGCCTCGCCCGCCACGAAAAGACGCCGTTCGTTCGTTGGTTGTTGTCAAAGACACGCCAACAAAAAGAAGGCGACAAACTTTACGGGATAGTCGATGATGGATCCTGTACTTCTCAGTATAGAAATCCTCTCAGTCAGTCAGCGACAGATGGAGGAGGAAAGGGAAGTCGATGACGATGATCAACAGATCGTTGAGAATGATCGAAAATAAAAAGACAGCCACCGCGACTGAAATGCGCCTGGAGATTTTTTGCAGGGAAGAAAGTGATTTTGGACGACGCAGCGAAATTCACGGAATAACAAAGACTTGCCGTAAAATCTCTAATTGAGCGATCCTGCTGACTAGGTCACCGGGGCCAGACGCCTGAAAACAAAAGTTATAGTGGGTCTTGGTGACCAATCATCCACTGTAACCATCATTTTTTGTTGTGTCGAGGCGACGTTTTGAGTAAAGAGGATTGATATCCCTATCATTTTATTAACCCTTATCAATCCCTCACGGTATTCTGCCTAAATTTTGCCTCAATTTGCAGCTGGTTTGCCCATTAACATCACGTGATTTCGTGACGACTGTTACACCAGGATCTCGCGTTTAACCATTGCGTCGATGATGTATGTACGGCACTGACATCGTGAATTTTGCCCTCACGTGACTGACACCGATGCCGTGAATTCACGGTATGTCTCAACATTTTTTATCCCGCCATCCTTCTACAGTCAGACATCGCTGTTTGCTGTGTACCCCAGGTGCTCTTGGTACCATTTGACATTGCATGGCACGATGGACGACGACTTCGACGATATCGACGATGAGGTGCTTCTCCAGGCCCTTGATGATTCTGCAGCACCACCCGCATCTACGCTACAAGCGCTGGCCCCACCAAGTCGCCTGGCGGCTCCGGAGGCATATTCGCGGCCTACAAATCCTACAACAAATATCTTGAGTACACAAATTACAACGGCAACCACCGTTAACCGGCCGACCACTGTTCAGCAAACATCTTGCGGCAGTTCGTACCAGAACCTCGCGTCATTTCCCTCTAGTTCAGGTGGATATTCCAACACTACGATACAATCTGCCCCTTCACGACAATCTAGTCAAAATGGAGGTCGATCTTTCCAAATGTACCATGGCATTCCGCAGCCGGGCTCTAATGGTCTCATGCGTCAAACCACCCTGATGGGTGGAGTTGGCCGAGCGGAATCTCCATATGTCGTCTCCGGCCGCCATTATCGCAACTCTGTTGCCGAAGAACCTACACACCACGAGTTGGACCTCGAGGCGCTCAAGACATGGCAATATCCTATGAATCTTGGCGATATTCGCGAATACCAATATACCATTGTTCATACGAGCCTGTTTCACAATACTCTGGTAGCGCTACCAACGGGTCTAGGAAAGACCCTGATTGCAGCAACCGTAATGTTGAACTTCTACCGTTGGATGAAGACGGCAAAGTTGGTCTTCATAGCGCCGACTCGGCCTTTGGTTTCGCAGCAAGTTTCCGCTTGTTATGAAATTGCTGGGATTCCCCGATCCGATACGACGATCCTCATGGGCACTGTAAAGCCTGCTCTCCGAGCACAAGAATGGTCAAATCGACGAGTCATATTCACCACACCGCAGACTCTAGAGAATGATATCTCTCGAGGCTATGCCGACCCCAAGGCAATCTGCTTACTTGTGGTCGATGAAGCCCACAGAGCCGTTGGAAACTACAGTGCTGCCAAGGCATGTCGAAAGATTTCGCAGTTCAACAGAAGTTTCCGAGTGCTAGCGTTGACTGCCACTCCGGGAAGCTCAGTCGAAAGTGTCCAAGATGTCATTAATAATCTCGGAATTTCCAAGGTCGAGATTCGAACGGAAGAGTCCATGGATCTCCGGCAATATACTCACGCGCGTGCAATTGACACCCACGTTGTAGACTACTCGGATGAATTGGCGACAGTCCGCAGACTCCTGACCAAGGCATTGAACCCTATTGTCCGGAAGTTGTCGGAACTCAATGTTTATTGGGGTCGTGATCCCATGTCTCTGTCTGCGTTTACCATCAACAAGGCTAAGACTGATTGGTTCAAATCTGCCGGGAGGGAAGCCAGCCAAGGCGTGAAGAGTACTGTGATGGCCATATTTAATATCTTGCTCACCATTGCTCATCCCATCAAGCTTCTCAGCTTCCACGGCATCATCCCGTTTTACAATGACATCCAAGAACTGGTCCACGAAGTCAAATCCAAGTCAACCAAGTCAAAGTACAAATGCGCGCTAGTTAATGACCCCAACTTTGACGAAATGCTTGGTCACATTGAACTTTGGAAATCAAACCCAGACTTCGTGGATCATCCAAAACTCGCCGCACTCACCGCCGAAATCGCCACTCACTTTGCTGAGTGTCCCGATCCCATGACGTCGAAAGTGATTGTGTTTAGTGAATTCCGTGACTCTACGGAACACATCACGGACCTCCTAAACAGAACACCACTTGTAAAAGCCAGGGCCTTTGTTGGCCAAGCAGCTTCAAAGTCGGGTGCGGGCGGTATGAAACAGGCTGATCAGATTGCGGCCATTGACGAATTCAAGAAGGGAAAGTTCAACGTGTTGGTAGCCACTAGTATCGGAGAGGAAGGGTTGGATATCGGGCAGGTTGATCTGATTGTTTGTTATGATGCCTCTGCGTCACCAATTCGGATGTTGCAGCGCATGGGTCGTACGGGTCGTAAAAGGGCGGGTCGTGTGGTGCTACTGTTGACCCGTGGTAAGGAAGAGGAGAAGTACGAGAAGGCCAATGATGCGTATACGGCTATGCAACGCATGATTGTTTCGGGAGAAACATTTGAGTACAGACATGACATTAGCCGCCGCATCGTTCCGTATGACATCAAGCCGACGGTCGACAAACGAATCATTGAAATTCCCATTGAGAATACCCGGGGTGGAAACGATGAGGTTGACCCGAACAAACGACCCGGTGCTAAGAAGCCCCGAAAGGCCCCACCAAAGAAGTTCTACACACCAGATGGTGTCATCACGGGATTCATGAAAGCGTCGGCAGTCCTGGACGGAGAAACGTCTAGTGGTGCGACCCCGAAAACAAAGAAGCCCAAGACCACCAAGGCCAAAGTCAGGACAAGGTATCCTGATCATGAAACAGAGTCAGCCCCAGTCATTATATCGTCTCCACCTCCAACCCACTCCGAGACTTCCGAAGCAGATCATATTGTTGATATTCCGCCTTTGGAGTCAGTTGTCCTGACACCGAAGTCTAAGGCTGTCTTCAAGAGAACATATTGTACTCTATCTGCCACATCCATCTCTAGTGGACAGTTGGTTATTGAGGAGCCCGAGACCAACAAGTTCCCTGAACTTCAACGGGAACTCCGTCCCACATGGCGAGTCAGTCACGGCTATCGGACCAAACATGCTGTTAAGCTCTTCAAGAAATTAGGCGAAAGCCAAGACATTGATAAGCGCTACGACGATATATATGACTGGCGCACTGTTATTGACCTGGATGCCATTCTCGTCCCAGACTTTGCGCCCGATTCGTCCGATGACTTGGAAAGTCAACTCACCATACCCTCTGTCATCCCTTCTCTCTCAGAGTCTCCCAAGCAAAAACCAGTGGATCTAGATGACGACTGGGACTTTCCGATATCGCCACCTCCGGCAAAACGGGTATTTACTGCACCTTCAGTTCCCAGTCACCTCAAGAAACCGGTTACCCTTCTTCCGTCGAGCCCCGCACGTTTGTATAACTTTCTCAGTAATGATGAGGACGATGGAAATTCAATAGAGCCGGTTCGGAGTCAGGGAGAGATTGTGTACAAGATTCCAGAGGGCCCGCCGAAAAAGACGGGGCCACCTGCACAGATTTTGTGGAATGCGAATGATGGAGTGGAGCCAAAGAGGTTCCAGGTCTATAAAAATACGAACAGCGTTGTCTCGAATGTTCTGACAGAGAAAGGATCAGAATCTGCAAGTAGTTCTAGAATCAAGAAGACTAAGACCAAGGCCAAGTCGAAGGGCCAGAAAAAGGCTACGGAGATCAAATCCAAAAGCAAAACCAGCTGTTCCCGTGTTGTCAATTCTAAGGCCTTTGGCGACAAGGAACTCGGAGACAACTGCGAAAGGATATCCGATTTCTTCTACTCTGGCGAAGACGATGAGGAAGATTCCGACATGGCCGACTTCATCGATGACCGATCGGAAGAAGAGTTGGAGAGAGAGGACAAGTTCTCGGATGACCCGTTTGAGTTGTCAGATGTTCCCAAGAAACGCAAGAAGACGGCAACAGCCCGGGAAGGGGGGAAGAAGAAGGCGAAGACGGCGGTAGACTCATCAGCAAAAAAGGAGGCGCAAGAGTCGGCAAGGAGTAGGATGAGAAAATTGGTGGTAGAGGATAGTGATGACGACGATGATATGCCGATGTTAGATCATATTTTGAAGGGCGTTGGGAAGAATAACACGGCGCTGCCGAGGGTTACAGTGCCGGAGGGGCGGATCATCGAGTTTGGGGCGGAAAAGGTCGAGGAGAATCACAGTAAAAGGAGGGTTATTGAGGACAGCGATGATTATGGGCTAGATGAGGATTTGGATGTTGATGGGATTGATTTTAATTTTTAGGTGTTTGGAACATAGAGATACACCACATGTATGATAACGAGTAATGATATAAGCACTGGATTCATGATTAAGATGATCTAAGTATATTGACTTTTATGTGATGTTGACTCCATGATATCACATCTCCTGCTTTATGTTAGTCTCGAACCAACATCAAACACAAGTAAAAAAAAATCCCTTCATCTCTCAGATCCCATAAAAATCACCAATCCTCCCTCCCCACAAAACCTCTCACGCTACCCCCTCCCATCCCCACCTGCCAAACCAGTCTCTCAACCACCGTGATCCCCCGCCAGCCTATAGCAGCGACAGAGACCTCAGCGCGCCCCCAGACGGCTAAAAGCCGAACCAGATAAAAGATGACCTGCAAGCACATGGCGGTGCATGGTGGGCCCAGGAGGCGTGGTAGTGAGGGGTATATGGGGAGAGAGGTAATGTAATGGGGGGG